>PVKE010000991.1:39520-113905 GCA_004027555.1 Craseonycteris thonglongyai | reverse complement strand
AGTTGATTGCTCATTGTATTCATAAAGTGTAGATAAAAAGTACCCCATATATAAAGATTAACACTAACTTTGCTGCACTTATATGGTTGTATAGTATTAAAAAAAATCTGAACTTAAATTGCTAACATCTTTTTTTGTGTGTGACCCTTCCCACCTCAGTAGCAATTGTTCATAATTTGTTTTAAAAGAAACAAATTCTGGGGGAAGCTGGGATGGCTCAGAGGGCTAAGCACTCGCTTTGCAGCCTTGGGGACTGAGGACTGAATCCAGGCTCCCGCCTGGGTAGACCCATATGCTGAACTGGGGTGTGCTTCCCATGCGGGAGGCCCCCAGTTTGATTCTCACCCCCAGGTTTGGCCCCTGACTTGAAGGGGCGTGCCTCCCATGCAGGAGGCCCTCAGCCCAGTTCCTGCCATGTGTGGCCCCGCCCACCTGTGTGGAACAAAACCATGTTGAAAATTGATGATGTACAACTGTGGTGACTGCACTGGGCCCTTCCCCCTTCCCTCTGTCTCTGTCAAAAAAATAATAAAATAAATTTTAAAAATTTTTTTAAAAAGGAAGTAAATTTTGGATGAGATTGTAATTTGAGAAAAAGTATTTAGGACCTCTTTTACTTTCCTATCATGATTTATGTAAATTCTCTGTGCTGGGGAAACATAACGCAGGATTAAGAAAAAAGTTGGGAAGAACCCTAAACTAGAACTTCAGTCTTCTAAATTGGAAATAATAAAGTTCCATAAGCTAGAAGGTAAGTGGTGGGGAGGGAATGGGGTTTGGTAGCTTTGAATGCCCCCAAAAGCCCATTACCTATTGTCTTTTTTTATTTCTGTATATGGAAGTTCACTATCATGGAAATGTAATATCGAACAGAGGTAGAACTTTTGTTCTACCCCTTTCGTCTCCCACTTATTTCCCTTTCTCCCTTATACCTAACTCCTTAACTCTCTACTAGGGCCTTTACATTATGGCTCTATTTAGAAGAATGTTTCCTTTTATTTACTAGAAAATTTTCAAAGATTTTGTTTTGAAGAACAAACTTTCCATCTTTTTTTTTCTATTTATACTGATATCAGGGAAGTCTAAGAAACAATGACAGTGAAAAAATATATTATCTCTAGTCCAGAATAAAATGTAAAAAAGCAGAACAGTGTTTTAAAAATAGCGAGGATGGGGTACAGCATGAGTATATAAAATGTCAAAATTAATACAGCCTTAATTATGGTAAAATAAAACCAATACTTTACATAGCAGAAAATAAAATGGGTAATCAGGTTGACTTACGTAAACACTTCCAGAAAAAAATAAAAAAATCTTAAAAAGGTAAAATTTCTAGAAAAAAAGATGATATAGAAAACTAAATCATATATTTTATTTATTTATTTTTTACTTACAGTTAACTTGCAATATTATATTAATCAGGTGTACAACATAATGTTTAGAAATTTATATAACTTATAAAGTCATCACCCTCATATTGGTAAATCTAGTTACCCATTTGACACCATACATAGTCATTATAATATTATTGACTATATTTCTTACTTTACATCTCCAAGACAATTTTGTAACAACTAAGTTTTACCTCTTAATCCCTTTCCCTTCCCTCATAACACTAAACCCCTCCTACCTGAAAACCATCAAAATGTTCTATGAATCTATGTTTGTTTTTGTTTAGTTTGTTCATTTATTTTGTTTTCTTCATTAGTTTATTGATAGATACATAGGTTGCTTCCATATCTTGCCTATTTTACATATGTAATAAACATATAGATTCATATGTCTTTTCTAATTAGTGTTTTGGGTTTCTTTAGATAAATACCCAGAAGTGGGATTTCTGGGGTCCTTTTTTTTGTGTCTCTGTTATAACTTCTGTTTTAAAGTCTATTTTGTCTTGTGTAAGTATTGTTATCCCAACTGTTGTTGTTTCCATTTTTACGAAATATCTTTTTTCATCCCTTTCATTCTGTGTGAGTCTCTCTATCTGAAGTGAGATTCTTGCAGCATATGTAAGGATCTTGTTTTCTTATCCCTTCAATCTCACTGTACCTTTTGACTGGATCATTGAATCTATTTACATTTAAAGTAATTGTTGATAAATACGTAGTTATTACCATTTTATTGTTCATATTTTTTTCTTATTTTTCTTAAAGAATAACCTTTAATATTTTTTGTGACACTGGTTTCATAATGATAAGCACCTTTAGCTTTTTCTTGTCTGAGAAACTTTTTATCTGTCCTTCAATTCTAAGTGATACCTTTGCTGGGTAGTGTAACTTTGGTTGTAGGTCTTCACATTTGATCACTTAGAATATTTTCATCAATCTCTCTGGCTGCAAAGTTTCTGTTGAGAAATCAGCTAACAGTCATATGGGAGCGCCCTTATAAATTACTCATTGCTTTTCTCTCCCTTTTAGGATTTTCTCTTTGTCTTTAACATTGGCCATTTTAATTATAATGTGGCTTGGTGTGGAGTTCCTTAGATTCATCCCATTTGGGACTCTCTACATACCTGAGCTTGTATGTTTATTTCCTTCATCAAGTTAGGAAAGTTTTCCATCATTATTTCTTCAAATAGGTTTTCAATATTTTGTTCTGTTTTTTCTTCTGGTACTCCTATGGTAAAAATGTTGGTATGTTTGATATTGTCCCTCAGGTCCCTTAAACTATGCTCATTTTTTTTTCATTCTTCTTCTCCTTCTTCTTCTTTTTTCCTGTTCTCTTTTGGGTGTTTTCTGCTACATTATCTTCTAAATTGCTTGTTTGAGCTTTTGCTTTATCTAATCTACTGATGATTCCACATATTCTTACCTCATTTCAGTTAATGTATTCTTTATTTCTCACTGGTTTTTCATTGTGTTTTATTTTATGTTTTCTATCACTTTGTTGAATTTCTGTCTGAGATCATTGGGCATCCTTATAACCAGTGCTTAGAATTCTGTGTCTGGTAGACTGCTTGTCTCCAGTTTGTTTAGTTCTTTTTCGGGAGCCTTGTTTTGTTGTTTCATTTGGAACATATTTCATTGTCTTCTCATTTTGGTTGCTTCCCTGTGTTTTGTTCTATGTATTAGGCAGAGTTTCTATGTCTCCTGGTCTTAGTAGAGTGGCCTCGTGTAGTAGATGAACTATGGTATCTACTGTCACAGTCTCTCTTGTCACCTCAGCAGGGTGCTCTAGACTGTATCTCTTGTGTGTGTTGTGTGTGCTCTCCTCTTGCAATTGAGTCTTTGTTGCTGTTTGCTTGTCAGTGGGAGGGATTGAATCTCAGGCTGATTGATTATGAAGACTGGCCATGAAAAAGTTGTTGTTCAAAGGCTGACACTATGGAGAAAGCTATGTTTAGTGGAACTCTGTTGCCTGCCAAATATGCTCTTCGGGTATGCTGTTTGTGGAAGTGATTTGGGGTGCTCTGGTGTGGCCTGAAGCTAGCCACAAAGTGTTGTCTCTGGGACCCCATAAGAGGTAGTTAGGTTCAGCACAAGTTCAGCATCTTACTGTGTCCTGCCCAGGACAACCTGATATGGGCAGCAAAGTGATCTGCAGATGGCTGCCACTTGTGCTGGGCTTGAAAGTGCTTGAAAAAAGCTAAGCTGTAAATTGAAGTCAGCTTCTGCTAGTGCTAGACTCAGAGTTGATTAGTAAGAGGTCCAGGGCACATAATGGCCAGATGTTGTTTGTTGGGGGGTTGAGACCCTTTGGGAGATTTTAAGAATAGCTACACCCTGAAGGAACATAAACCATTTGTATGAAAAAGCCACTGGAAGCAGCTTGTGTGGGCCCTCACATTTGGTAGGACGGCGTCTCAAGTAATTGCCAGGGTGGGGTGAAGGTGTTGGCCAGATGGATGGAAACTCAAATATGGTGCTCACTTAGGTCTGCATGCTGGGAAGGGGGAGGGCTCAATGAAGGAACAATGAATTTTACTAGTATTTTAGTCTGGGAGCAAGCTACCCCTCCAGTCTTCACCTTGAAGCCAGACAATTCAGTTCCTTGCTATATGTACCGGCATCTTTGGAGTTGCTGCCCCAGCACCGGAGCTCAGAGTAAAGTGAATTCATCAGCAGGTACCGGTAAGTCCACCAGCACGTAAGTCTGTGCGTGAGACTTTTAAGAGGAGCTCCTGAGACTCCAGAAGCCCTTCCTCCCATTCAGCCCTGATTACTGCTAGTTTTCACAGACAGAGTTGTGAGTACGTCTCTTCCTGGCACTGGAAATCTGACCTGGGGGCCCTGCTGTGGGGCGGAGACTCCCTCGCTCCTCAGAGGAGGCCTCCACAGAAACACATCCCTCCCAATTTTTAACTGACTAATGTGGGTGTGCGACCAGCCTGTTATATATCTTCACTCCTTCTACCACTATTGATGTGGCATCTGTTTGTCATTAGTTATAGGACTTCTATTCTACTGTTGGTAATTCTCCATTATGGTTGTTCTGTAGTGTAGTTGTAATTTTAATGTGGTCATGCGAGGAGGTGAGCACAGTGTTTACCTACTCTGTTATCTTTTCCACCAAATATTATTATATTTTAAAACTTAGAATATTTGATGTCTTTGGAAGAGAGAATCCAAAAACTATAGAATTTAAGATAGTATGTTTAAGCTTTCCTTGTCTAAAATAAAGTCTGAAACAAGCATACAATTTTATAAAAAGAAGTCTGTGCTTGATATACATATTTATTAATATAAGTAAATTTTATAAAAAGAATTCATGTCTATACACATATTTAACTTGTAAATAAATAAAATAATTCAGTAATTCTTCTATCATGAGAAGAACAATGAGCATGCAAATGTACCAAATTTTTGTGTGAATAAGAAAAAAGAAAAATTTAAATATGCAAACATTTAGAAAACTAATTATGATTTATTCTCAATAACATATTTGATTCCTTGTACATTATTAGATTCCAGAAAAATGAATCCAAGTAGAAAATTCAATATTGGAAAATAATGATTAAAACAAGACTAGACTCAAAGAATGGAAATATAAAATGTAGAAATAAAGAGTAGGGTTACAAAGTTAGAGAAATGGTATTCTTTAAATTGTGTATATGTGTGTGATTGTATGTACTTGGATGTGCATATATGTATGCAATCCTTGGAGTTCTATTTAGCAAACTGGTCCCCACTTCTGCTGCAGTCTTTTCCCTTCATGATCTTCTAGTGCATAGGGTTATTCTTCATTCTGTCTGTTAACTGGTTCCCATCAACTTGCTGCTTTCCATAAATTGGTGAAAATTTTAGTTCATGAGTACAACAGCTTCTTATTCTTTTCACGGCAATAAATTTATTTTGTTCACTTTTTTCCCCAAAGAGGTCAGATGGATTAAATGTAGTTCTATTTGTCAATTTGCCAGCTAATAAAAACAAACTAGAGCCCTATGTTTTATTCCTCTATGTCTGAGTTTGCAGTTAATTGCCACAAATGAAACTCATATGTATTTGAAGAATTGAATTTTTAATAGAAATGTAAACATTTATGATACAATAATCCATTTCACTTCCCTTTGCTTTCCCAACTTATTAGTTATTTTATAAATACGTTTTGAATTTCTTTTTTTAAGGTTTATTCTATTGTTTGAGAGAATATAAGAGAGAGAAATAAAGAGAGAGAACGAGGAGGGCCCAGAGCAGTCTCCATAGTTACATATCATTAATCGTGACATAATTTCATTCCACACAGGTGGATGAAGGGCCTCGTGGGGCGGAAAACAAACTGGGTGCCACTAGCATGGGAAGTGAGACCCTTCACTGCCATCTCAGTGGTTACTAGTTGCACCAGTGTTCATCATGTGGGTTTGCAAGGGCTGGGGCCAGGAATCAATCCCTAGACCTTGAGGTTGCAAGGCAAACACTCAACCTGTTGAGCTATCCCAGCATCCCCAAACTTTGAATTTCTATCACCACATTTATAATAATTGCCAGAATGCCACGTGATGTAAGCTCTTTTAAAAATATTTTAGTAACGCTTAAGACATATTTGAATTTGAATGTTTTCTGTAGTAAAAATAAGCTCAGTCATTTTACATATATTTCAAAATCAATAAAAGGGGAGACTTTATTTTTAGTAGTTCTATCTATAGCAGATTTATTGAACTATATATAATAGTTGTACTTCAGCAAGTTTCATAACATCTGGACACTCAGATATGACATTTCATGGGAAAACGGTGGTACTAGGAATCAGAACTCTTGTGGTATAGCCACAGTTCTCGAGCCTCTGGGTTTGTACATGTCTCAGCCTGTCTATGCTTAGCCATTTTAGTTATTTTTCAACATCAATCAACAGTTTCCTAATTTATAAAATGAAGAACCTAAAGTAAATAATTTGCTATGCCATGTTCTTGTTTACGTTTTTCCCTCAAAGTTTAAGGAGGTAGTTTGGAAGGTATAACAATAATTTGAATACTATTATGAACAAATTCACTATGGTTTAATCATCAGTAGACTAGTTTTATGAGTCTCTGTAATCATGCAATGAAATTCTGTAAGAAAAGACATCTAGGGAAGCATACTTTAATTTAAAATTGAAATCATAAGAGAAAGACAATAAGAGATTTAAAAAATATAAGAAATGGACTGTCTAGAAATAAAAATTGGATTCAAGCTTTGATTCTGGGTTTGATTAGCAAAGATAAGAGATATTGACAGTAGAAAACAAATTTTATTGTTTCATTTTCTTAATTATTTTATTCTATTATTTTAAATTATGTATGCATTTCAGGAAACCCTGGAATTTAAAATTAAAATGTTCTATACATGAAAGTCATTATATAAAAATATTTTAGCAGGATAATATCATAAATGTCTGCATCATGTTTTTAGGAAGAAAATAAATTTTCCCTGCTCTTGTTTCAGAGCTAAGATTTTACCTCTAGGACATATTTTATTCTCAAAGAAATTATTTAAATGAATCTCTTATGTCTTAGTACCTGAATTTGGGATCCAGGAATATATAGTCTATAATCTGTAAAGTGTTACATTTCAAATCTACTCCAAAGTATCGTGATATATTATACCTTTAGATATTTTTTTGTTTTACTTTGTCTTTATTCTAGAAGGTAAAAACCAAACGTGTTTGAATCTTTCAAAGATAAAACATTTAATTTGAGAAGTTTATCTTCTAGAATTGAAGTGCCTCTGTGGGATATGGTCACACAGTTTTAAGTTTTAAGCAGAATTGTATCCTTTTAGTAAGTGCCTCTTAAGGAAAGAAAATAATTTCCAATCTTATGAAAGCATGATTTCTTTGTGCCTAGAAAAAGGGAGAAGTTTTGTGTGCTCATGGAATAGCAGAGGTTGAGGTCCAAAAAGTTTCTAACATGATATAACAGCAGAAGTTCAGCAACCCAAGGAAAGATTAATGATTAATTTTACATGTCAACTTGACTAGGACATGGGTGCACAGAGTTCTGCCTAAACATTATTTTATATGGGTCTGTGAGGAATATTCTATATAAAAATGAACAGTTGTCTGTAAGCTGACTAAAGCATATTGTTCTCTTCAATGTGGTTGGGCCTCATCTAACCCATAGAAGGCCTGAATAGATCAAAAGACTGAGAAAGAAAGAATCAGGTTTTTTGCTTGAAAATTTTCAAGCAGGCACATCCATCTTCTGCTTTTAGACTTGGATTACAATTTGCCCCACAAGTACTCTTGATTTTGGGGTCTTAGATTGAAGATTTGGGGATTTCTCAACTTCTATAATCATGTAAGACATGATGATAATAAATTTCTTCACACACACACACACACACACACACACACACACACTCCTCTTTTCATTTACGTTTTGTTTATGTTTCTTTGGAGAAAGCTAACACAGAGAACTTCTTGCACAGGAGTGTTTCATTTGGACCCCAGGTGACAAAATCAGAAAGAGACCCATTCTCTTACATTTGTACAAAACTTACCGCCACCTTGACATTCATATCAGTGGTGACCTTGGTGAAACTGAGAGACTTTCTCCTTGGCATTCCAATAGGCTTTGTATCCGAGGACAGTGAAGGGAGCACCAGGTACCTGACAGCTTGAAGAGAAGGCCTGGCCAGGATTATGTTAGTGTATTTGTTACTGAGATACAGATTCAGGAACTCAATAATAACTGGAAGTTTCTTAGAAGTCTGTCCGAATTTTTGTGTAGGTTTAGGAATCTTTTGTAATTAGAGTATAAATGTATGTGAGGCTTAGGTATATCATCTTTGGACTAAACAGTTACAGACACTATTCTTAAACTCCGGTGATCAGTGGCCTATTTTAAAGGGTGTCCCAAAATTCACGCAAAATTTGAATTTTGCGTCATTTGTGCGGTAAAGTGTTGCCAACAACAACAACAAAAAGACAGCGTGACAGCTGACAGTTCAGGATTATTACAAAAAACAGAGCACTACACGAAAGAACAATGCATTTTCATTGTTGAGCAATGAAAATTTACAATTTTTAATTATAAACCTGTGTTTTCTACCAAAATTACTTCTTGTGTGAATTTTGGGACACCCTTTATTTCATCCAAAATGTGTGTGGCCTCCTGCCCTTTTTGTTGTCAACAGTGCAGTCATCCTCAATTCTACCAGTGATCTTACCCACAATTTGAAAAAAGATGGAGCAGTTTCTACTTTTAGATACATCATTTTATTGAATAGCCAAGTGAAGACGGCAAACTACCTTTGGTTAACAAAATAAGGAAGAAAAAATGTCCTTTTAATAATTTGGGAATTGGTAGCCGGGATGGCTCAGTGGGTTAAGCACTCACTTTGCAGCGCCGGGGACCGGGGATCGAATCCCAGCTCCAGCCCGCGCGGAACCATGTGCTGAACTGGGAGCTCTCCCAGTTCAGTTCTCTCTCTGTCTCTGTATCTCTCTCTCTCTCTCTCTCTCTCTCTCTGTCAAAAATAAAATAAAAATAAATAAATAAATAATATTAAAAAAAAATAATAATTTGGGAATAGAGGCAAAGATTTTAGAACATTATTTCTATCAAGTTTTTTTCACCCACTACAAATACAGCAAGTTAATCCAAAATGCTTCTTCATTAGGAATAAAGCAATTAAAAATAACTACAAATGCATAAATACCTGTGCCACTGTTTTTAGTTGCCTAATTAAAGAACCTCTTCAGGCCAATGGAAATGTCAGCCTATTAGGACACAGTTTTCATAACTTGCAGTAGACTATAACCAATATAAAAGTGCCACCCTCTAGTTAGCCATTTTCCATGAAAGGGCATATGACTAAATTATTATTTTCAAGTCCTTAAATATACATACATTGAAATTATTCCCAGATGAGGCTTATTCCTTATGGGAACATATGAAGGATAAAAAGAGAAAGTAAATCTCACTTATGCCAAAGTGTTTACTAGGATGATTTCAAATTCATACTTTAAGAAAAAGTATTGTATGTTTTGATTTTACAACAACCATAGTTCTCTTTTACTTTACCTATATGATTTGAGTTTTGGCTGGTGGAGGGTAGTATTTCAATTAGTCAGCCTTTTTCTATCACTGCAATTCTGTTACTATCATTGACTATTAGTACTCAATGGGAATGAGGAATATTAAGAATATAGACTATGGAAATAAAAATTGCATGCTGTTTTCTACCTGGGACATATATGACACATACCTCTGAGTGATTCTAAGGGGGCATCAACAAGCCTATAAAGCCAGGTGATGAACCCTGACACTTATCTCATCCTGGGAAAGGCGCTGAAAATATTCTATTTCTGCTAACTGTGATATTCTATTCTGATGACAACAAATGCTCTAATGTTTTTAAATATTAAATAACTAAGTATGTTATTCTAATAAAGTGTTAATGATCCTATTTTTCCATGTGCACAGTTTGACAAACTAACAAGCATTTCTGTGGAAATCATTTGTTGTCAAGCAACATGGTTTCTAATGCTTATTTTTTCAAAAAACCTGAAGGAACTTTAGCACATCTTTGCCACCACCTCTGAACCCCAGTCTTCTCCAGTATAAAATCAACCTTGACTTACATGTTCTCTACTGTCCCCTTCCAGTGTGGACATTTCATTGTATGATTTTAAGAATTCAGTATCTCTCAGCTGTCAAAAAAAACAAACAAACAAAAAAAAACTGTATGTCTGTGCGGGTTTGTTTTTTTTTTGTACTCATTAAAGTGATTTGTACTGCTACCCTCCTCTTTCTATTTATTATGTTTGAAAAACAGAGGTCTGTACTCTCTCCTAATCAAAAGAAACTCTGCATGCTTTGTAGGAGAACAAGAGG
The DNA here is from genome assembly GCA_004027555.1 of Craseonycteris thonglongyai. NCBI lineage: Eukaryota > Metazoa > Chordata > Mammalia > Chiroptera > Craseonycteridae > Craseonycteris > Craseonycteris thonglongyai. The sequence continues at coordinate 103,653 of PVKE010000991.1, read as the reverse complement.
ATTTTGTTTTCATGGCATTAGTATGAGAGAATAAATATTTCTTCTGGCCGTCTATAATAGCTAGTAGAATGAATGAGTCATTTCAGGATTCTATCACAAAGTGACTAATGAGGTCTCCTAGAATATCAAATGGGTTTTTCTATTTTTTTTTCTTTTTACTGTTGTATAGAATTGATGTCATAGCCGAAAACTAAGGACAAAATTACTATGTACCCCACAGTCTAAAGTAAAAACTGCATGACAGGTGAAATCAGCCAGGTTTCCTCAGGGTTAATTAAGAGAAGGTGACTGAGAATGGCATCAGCTTCATAATGAGTGCAAGACCCATGGATGAGAGGCCTAAAGCCAAACGATCCCCCCCCCCCCAAAATCACTTGCAAGGACTAAGGGTACTTGCAAAGGTGACATTGGTGATCTTATTCTCTAGCTTGATGGTTGCTGAGCTTCAGAACTGGCATCAAGGTAAGAGCCAGAAGTGAAGAAATTGATTTTAAGAATACTTCGGAAGCTTGGCAGCATGGTTTTGACAACTTAGGAATGCTTCTCCCTACTGGGGAGAAAAATATAATGATATATATTTAAACTAACAAACAGTGTTAGCATTTGATGTTGGCATTTCTGAACAAGGAAGGACTATTAAAACAGCCTATACCACAGAGATAAAAAAGAAAGCAGTTTTGGTATGCCAGGGAAGAAAACAGTGGGTCCTTCACCTTGTGTCTGGGGTCAGGATGGGGATAAACAAAAACTTCAGTTATCCCTATGATTTCTTATCTAAGATCAGGGGGCTTAACAGAGGATAAAGACTGTGGGCAGCTATTGAGCTAAGGAAAGCCATAACTTGCTGGCATATACCAAGGCCCTCAATACCTGAAGACAACCACATAAGCAGAGTGTTAAAGATGACAAGAGCAGACTAAATCAGAGGCCTTTACTGGCGTGTCAGAAGACCTTGGCTTGGCTAGCCCCTTTCCTTGTTTCTTGAGCCCCATATACTGGAGTCCATGCACAAAAAAGAGAAAGAGATGTGTCCTAAAACCAGACCAAACCTTTTCCTATGTCTGAGAGCCATGACCAGGGATGCAGCATGCCCTCATTCAGAGGGAAAGATCAATTTTTGAACGGAGTTGAGAAGAAAGTTTATAAAATAAAAATAACTAAATGTTTTCATAAAAATCTTGGAGATGCTGGGATAGCTCAATGGTTGAGCACTTGCCTTTCAATTGTGAGGTCCAGGGTTTGAGTCCTGACCCAGAACAGGGAAAACCCATATGCTGAACTGTGGCACAACTGGTAACTGCTACAGAAATGGCTCAGCGGTGAAGGTTCTCACCTCCCATTTGGGGAGGCCACCAGTTATGTTCCTGCCTGGTGTGGCCCTACACCCACCTGTGTGGGGTGAAACCATGTCATAACCATGGAAATTTCTCTGGGCTGCCCCCTCCCCCACCTCCTCTCAAACAATAAAAAAATATTTTTAAAAATTTTAAGAAAATAACCAAATAACTATTAACAGGAAGCTGTTCTATTTAGCACAAAGCAACAAAAATTTTGAAGTAAAGTCAACCTATCTTGATGCCTTTCCAATGTGAAAGAAGGATTCATCAGAATACCGTTGGAGACTGTTATTTTAAAACATCAAATGTATACCCTCCAGAGTTAAGACTCCATCAGAATTCAAGTAAAGAGCCAGCCTTTCCCTTCACTCAGCTTGGGGCACACATGGAATAGAATTGACTACTTTGGCTTTAAGCCACAGAATATGTTTTTAATTTCCCAGTTTCTCACAGCTGCCCCAAATTCTTTCTCTAAGCTGAAAACTTCAGAGAGAAAAAAGAATATGAATGACACAGGTCATGTACTGAAGCATGGTAAATTTTGTTATTTTTAATCCCAAGTACATTCATTCAGTTTTCTAGATATCTATTTTCATTTTCAATTTACCTAGCAATTAGATGAATGTACTTGGTCTGTGACCAGTTGTGGAATAGCAAGTCTCACATATCAGGGATCTCACCCATTGACTTACTCTTGATTATACTTGATGAATTTTAAAACTGAATTCTGTTTTATTCTCTTGCTGATGTTACACAGACTGGCATCTGTATACTTGCAGGTCATGTTTACCACCACACTGAGACTCATTACTATATTGTTTTGTTTTTAAAAGAACATTCTTTTGCTGAATATAACATAACTCACCGCTCCCCGTGGGAAAACAGGATTCAGGATATAGAGAAGTGACAATATTGGCTACTTCTTTCATCAATACAGGATCGCACATGCAACGTTTAAATCTAAAGATTAAAAGGGAACATAAGAAAGATACTATCTTAAAGATAGAAAAATCTTACTAGAAACTTATTATTGGATGGTCAGATGAGCTGTGAAATTGAACTTGGGTAATAAAAAAAATCCTTCAAAGGAGATCAGCTGTATTAATAAACTTGTAGTCATCAGGTCTGAATGAAGAAGTAACTCATCTTGAGAATTTATTTTAGAAAAAAATATATGTATTATAGTTGCCAATACCTTGACTGAGTCAACTGAAATTTTTTATATTTCAAATGTGACAAATTTAAACCTCTGTTCTGCCTCTTTCCAGCTGTGTGAACTTGACCTTAGTCTCATTTTCTTCTAAATCACCTTCTAATTACTTACTACAGAATATGGCACATAAAAAGTGCTCTACAAAATTAGTTGTAAATATTATAATGGTCACTGTCAAAAAGGCATCATTTTAATATATTAATATTCACATACACAATTTATATTATCTTTCATGTTGTTCTTGTGGATATGGGTGGTGGAGAATATTAGAAGTATATGAAGTAAGTCCTTCTATAATTTTAAAGAGGAGAATTGAATTACTTATATTTTGTGCAAACTACCGACATCATAGTGTTTTTTAAAAATTTATTGAAATTTAGAGTGCTACATATCAAAAGGCCATATGAAACAGAAATACAGCAAATATAGCAAACTGGATATTTTCTATATTTATGACGTTACACCCTTGGCATCTATAACCCCAGATTATCACTAATACATTTTAAAGTTTTATTTATATTCAGTGAACCAATCATAAAACAATTGGTTGAGGAATTATAAAACAGCAATAGCAACTTCAAAATGTACTCTGTTCCTGTTTTGTTAAGGTAGTGGTTAGGAAACTAAAAAGCAGACCAAAAAATACAGTGATTAAAAAAAAAAGCATTTATTAATCTCTCATGTAATCATTAGGAGTTACACATGACAGCCCAGATGGGATGACTTGATCATTCCATAAGCATAATTTTTTTTAATTATTTTTTCGAGGTGACATTGGTTAGTAAAATTAAATAGGTTCTCGATGAACAATTGAATTACACATTGTCTGTGTTGCATTGTGTGCTCTTCACCCAGAGTGAACCTTTCTCCTTTCATCACCATATATTTGATGCTCCTTCCCACCTGTTCAATCCCCTTTTCCCTTTACCCTCAGGTAAGCACTAAACTATTGACTGTGTCCATGAGTTTTTGTTTCTTTATTGTTTTCCATTTTATATATCACATATGAATGAAGTCATATGATTCTTTATTTTTTGTGTGTCTGGCTTATTTTGTTTAGCAAGTTTATCTCAAGTTCCATCTATATTGTTGCAAATAGCAGCATTTAATCTTTTCTTATGACTAATATTCCATTGCATATATGTAGCACAACTGCTTTATGCTTCTGTATCTGAACCCAAGGGGGCAGGTTCAATTTTCATTTCATGTCCAAAAAGAGGGGAAAAGAACCAGAGGAGTATACATTCAGTTCTTCTGAGCACAATTTTCCCATTTAGCAAAAATCACTCCTCAGATATTCTGAAGACCAAAACTTAGGCACATGTAACCCCATAATATGATTATTTTTTAAGATTTATTTGACAAGAGAGAGAGAGAGAGAGAGAGAGAGAGAGAGAGAGAGAGAGACAGAAAGGAGAGGGCCCATAGTCGTCCCCATAGGTCTATGTCATAAATTTTTGACATAGTTTCATTTCACACAGGTGGGCTTGGGGCCACACAGGGCAGGAACTGGACTGTGGGCCTCCCACATGGGAAGCACAACCCACTTCAACATACGGGTCCACATGGACTGGGGCTGGGATTTGATTCTCGGACCCTGGGGCTGCAAGGTGAGTGCTCAACCCACTGAGCCATATCAGCATCCCCCAAAATATGATTTTGAACAGGGTGCTTAGTAAAGTTAGCATTGTTGGCGAGATGGTGGAAATGTTGGCTTAAAATCTATGTCCAAATAAATCTAGAGCTATGGCTACATTCACGAAAAAACTGATGGAAAATTAAACAGATTGAAAAGTTACTGAGTTTTCAAAGGAATTATGTTGCCAATCATACCAGAAATTTGGTATGTGAACCCAATGGTTCCACCTTTAAAAATAATCTCATGGGGAAGCCGGGATGGCTCAGTGGGTTAGGCACTCACTTTGCAGCGCCGGGGACCGGGGATCGAATCCCAGCCCCGGCCCGTGCGGAACCATATGCTGAACTGGGAGCTCCCCTAGTTCAGTTCTCTCTCTGTCTCTGTCTCTGTATCTCTCTCTCTCCCTGTCAAGAATAAATAAATAAAAAAATATATATTTAAAAGAAATAAAAAAAAATAAATAAAATAAATAAATAAAATAATCTCAGGCCCTAAATGCACAAAAGCAAAATGTAAAACATGAAATATGGCAAAGGAAGTCATACTGTATAATGTCTGTCACATGTGATACATGAAATAAGCGTAAAGGAATATTTACCAGGTGGAAATTCTAGGATTGCAAGTGATAATAAACAAGAAAAGTTCTTTCCTGAAAACTCAGATCTTAAAAAGGAACTCAACTTCCTGCTCATCGCAGAAGGGCCTCATGGTTCTGCTCTGCCTGTTATGAGTCGATGACAGCTGTTTCAAAGCCTCCTCTTTTCTAAAAAAGAAAGGATTTTGGTGTGCTTGTTTTATTTTTATTTATGGTTTGCTTTGTTTCACTTTGTTTGTTTTGGTGGCTAACCTGTTTCCTCATGATCACGTACCATTGGTTGTGATAAATGATTAACTTTTAAATCACTGGATAAGGAGGAGACATATCCAGACCTGAGGGCAAGGGAAACTACAACTGATTCAGATTTGAGGATGGCATGGCTACTTGACCAACCTGGAACTGTTAAACTCTGGAAAGTTATACTGATGATAAGTGGATGTGTATCTTGCATACGTTACTGTATTTGGGGATCTCTTTATATGGCAGTTTAATCCATGCCTAACTGCTACAGTCTCCATGTTCTAAGCCAAAGGTCTACAAACTATGGCCCTTGGGCTAAATGCAATTGGACATCTATATTTTTTAAAGAGCCTTAATTGGAAAATAGCAATATCCATTCATTTATATACTTTCATGGTTTCTTTTATGTTATATGTGCAGAATTTAGTAGCTTGAACAGTGTTGACATTTTAAATCTAAAATATGTACCATATTTTCCGGCGTATAAGACGACTTTTGACATGAAAAAAAGTCAACCGAAAATCGGGGGTCGTCTTATACGCTGAGTATATCCCGAATAACGTCTCGATATGCCGCTAAACGAATTTTCCAACTCGATTCCAAAAATCGCCTGGATATGCCGCTAAATGAATTTTCCAACTCGATCCCGCACCAATCACTGCAAGGCTGCTCGGACCGCCTCTCTACCGTACTATCTGATGCTTTACACAATAGAAGTTTGCTGATCCCTGGTCTAAACTCTAAAAAATGTAAATTGATTGAGAAAAGTATATAAGAAATATGGCTTAAATAAATACTTCTCTGACATGGAGATCTATGTATAACCTTTTCAAAGAAATTCTGGCAGAAAAAGAAAGAAAACAAAGCAAGAGCAAGAAAGAGAGAACAGACTAGAGAAAAAGCTCTGTAATCTCCTGGAGGTAAAACAATGATTTGGGTTAGTTTAGTTAATATTGTAAATCTCTTCTTCTTTTTTTTTTTTTTTCATTACTGCCAAGATCCTAAGTATGCCCAGGCCTTGGCTTTTTCTACTATTTCAGGAAAGAAAACCATCTGACTCCCATGGCATGTATAAACAAATGTTAGCATTTTTCTGGCATCAACAACTTGAACAAATCCTAACACTCAGGGGAAATTTTTCAGATGAATGCATATTATTTCCCTGACCCGAGGAGCCTATGTCCAATTTGTTATCTTAGTCGTGCTCTTAGCATTCAGTGTGACCTGAGAAACTGTTTTTTAGTCATCCAGAAACCTTACTAGGAACCATTGCTACATCTTGATCTGAGCCTATTGAAACGAGCCTGTTTTAAATGGTTTTACGGTATCTAGATTGTATTCATTGTGCTATGGCCTTCACTGAATGTAGCTGTATCTTTGGCATATAACAGCACACATGACCTTGAATCTTCATAATCAATCTGACTCCTTTTATCATATATGACATCATTTCCACTTATTTTTATGAATATTTCAGTTACTTACCTATGACATTAAGAAAATCCTGCCATCTGGCCACTTTATAAAGCCAATTTAATAGTTACAACACTAGGCTAAGTTTAATAAGTTACTCACTTTGTCTTTTTAAATTACTGTCATATACCTAATGTAACTGAGAGGATAGTCAGGAGAGTAAACTTCTTTAATAAGCACATTGAAAGCCATAAAGCCATAACCCTTATTAGCACTTGGGAATAATTGCTTCTCTACATTACTCGGAATGCTGGGAGTTGGTTGTCTTTTTTGCAAGGTGGACAATCTAATGATATCTTATGCTGGGCTCTTCTAAAGATAATGAGTACATTATCTTAAAGTTTTTAACATTTAATTCAATCACTGATAAACTTAATGCTCTATTGAATTTACATTGAAAGCTTTCTTAAACAGTACTACATTATCTATACTTATTTCTGATCAAGTTGTATTTCTTTAGGCAAGCTACCTAAGGTTATTTAATAATGACTGACATTTTATATCAAATAGTATGAAAAAATATATTAAAATTACTAAACATAGAGAAAATTAATAGATAGTAACTAATTATAAATCAAGTTGTACTGAATTCAAATGCTGAAACTTTTAAATCAGAAGAAGAAATATATATATATATATATATATATATATATATATATATATATACGGTATATATTTGGCATTTTTAAGGAAGTTTTTAGATCTGGTCTATTCAATTGTATGCTAATATACCTACAAACTCAAACACTTAATATGCAATTTGAGTAATTTTTGCATATAACATATTTTAACAAAAGTTTTTTAGACTTGACTTAAAACATAATGCATTATATTTGAGTAGAAGTTTGCACTTTATATATTACTAATTTATTGTAAAATATTCTTTAAAAAGATTTTTGTGGCCAGAATAAATAAAAGCCAACAGTTAACAGAAATGATAATCTAAAATGCCTAGAAATAGCACCATTTACATTTTAACACTTGTCCTGTGAGACAAAACTCTATAGATACAATTTTTTAAAATTCACATTAGGCTGTATAGGTAGCTGTGCTTTATGCTTTTTCAATTTCCAGATACGTAACATTTTGTATAAATTAGAAAGATATGACATTGTCTTTTCTTTCCATTTATTTATTTCTCTATAATTGTTAAATTTATTGGGGTGACGTTGGTTGGTAAAAATTACATAGGTTCCAGATGTACAATTCTACATCACATCATCTATGTATTGCCTTATGTGCTCACCCCCCAGAGTAAGTTCTCTTTCTATCACCATATATTTGATGCCCCTCCCTACTCCCACATGCCCCTCCTCACTTACCCGCAGGTAACCAATAAACTGTTGACTGTGTCCCTGAGTTTTCCTTGGTTGCTTTCAGTTTCTTTGTTGCTTTCCATGTGTAAGTGAAGTTATATATTTTTTTCAGTTTGTCTTATTTCACTTAATTTGATGGTCTTAAGATCCATCCATGTTGCCAGAAATGGATGTATTTCATCTCTTCTTAATACTGAGTAGTATTCCAGTGTGTAAATGTACCACAGCTTCTTTATCTAGTCATCTATCAAAGGACACTTTGGTTGTTTCCACAACTTGGTCACCGTGAACGGTGCTGCAATAAATATTGGGGCATATACGTCTTTGTGAACTAAGGTTTTCAAGTTTTTTGAGTATATACCCAAAAGACAGATTGCCAGGTCATAAGGCAATTCCATTCCTAATTATTCGAGGAATCTTCCTACTGCCTTGCACAGTGGTTGTACCAATTCACATTCCCACCCGCAGTGTATGAGGGTTCCTTTTTTCCCACAGCCTCTCTTAGCACTTGCTATTCCTTGTCTTGTTGATTATAGCTATTCTAACAGGTGTGAGGTGGTATCTAACTGTGGTTTTAATTTGAGTTTCCTGCGTTGCTAGTGAAGTTAAACACTTTTTTATATATCTGTTGGCTGTTAGTATATCTTCACGGGAGATATAATGTGTTATATCTTCACTGAAATCAATGTGTTACACAAGGCACCTCACTTATGTAAACATTACGAGCAGACAGCATTGATGAGGTTGAGGAACCAACTCAGTTATTCAGAGCTGACAGGTAATGAAGATGGAATCAAACCACTTCATTAGATGCCAGAATCGGCATTAAAAACCACTATACTATTAGTTTCATCTAGATTGCAATTCTATATGCTTTTTCTTACTGAAGTATAGTTGACATACAATATTATATTTATTTCAGGCGTACAACATAGTGATTCAACATTTATATATCTTATGAAAATATCACCATTATAAGTCTACTAGCCATCTATCACCATACAAAGTTATTATAATATTATTGACTGCGTTCACTACACCGTACACTACATCACAGTAGCTTATGAGTATTATTTTATAACTGGAAGTTTGTCCTTCTTAATCTCCTTCTCCTGTTTTGCCCATACCCCCATTCTCTCTCCTTTTGCAATATCCATCTATGTTTCTATGTGTCTGTTTCTCCGTTGTTTTCATTGTTTTATTTCTATTCCACATGTAAGAGAAATCATGAGTTTTTGTCTCTCTCTGTCTGACTTATTTCCCTTGGAATAATACCCTCTAGGTCTAGCTATGTGTTCACAAATGGCAAGATTTTATTCTTTTATATGACTGAATGTGATATATATCGCTTTAACCATTAATCTACGGATAAACACTTACATTGCTTGCAAATATTTGGTTATGGTAAATAATGCTGTATTGAACATTGGAATGCATATATCTTTTGAAATTTATGTTTTCTTCAGATATATACCCAGAAGTGGTTATTCGGGGTGATATGGAAGTTTTATTTTAAATTTTTTGAGAAATTTCCACACTGTTTACCTTAGTGGCTTCACCGATTTACATTCCCACCTACATTACAGAAGAATTTCCTTTTCTCCACATCCTGATCAATAATTGTTATTTATTGTCTTTTTGACAATAGTCATTCTGACAGGTATGAGATAAGATTCCATTGTGGTTTTGATTTGCATTTCCCTGGTGATTAGTGATGCTGAGGGTTTTGTTTTGTTTGTTTTAATGTGTCTGTTGGGTGTCTATATGTGCTTTTGAAAAAATAATGTCTACTCAGGTTTGCTGACAATTTTTAAATTGTGTGTTTTTAAGTTTTTTTTTATTACAATTGACATACATTATATTAGTTTCAGGTGTACAACATAATGATTAGACATTTATATAACTTACAAAGTGATCATCATGATATGGGACCATGGTTACTACAATATTATTGACTATATTCCTTATGCCTTATTTTTTGTCCCCATAACTATTTTTATAATTGGCAATTTGTACTTTTTAATCTCTTTTACCTTTTTTTCAGCTAACTGCCCACTTACCTCCTATCTGACATCTATCAATTGTTTTCTGTATTTAGGAGTTTGCTTTTGTTTCATTTGTTCATTATTGTTTAGATTCCTCATATAAATAAAATCATATTGTATTTGTCTTTGCTTGACTTATTTCACTTGGCATTATATCCTCTAGAAGATCTATACGTGTTACAAATAGTAAGATTTTGTTCTTTTTTTCAGCCAAGAAATATTTCATTGTATATATGAATCACTTCTTTATGTATTTGTTTATCAACGAACACGTGGATTGCTTTATATCTTGGCTATTATAATTAATGTTGCAATAAACATAGTAGTGCATATATATTTTTTAGAGCTGGTGGTTTTCCTCTCTTTGAAAAAATACCCAGAAGTGGAATTGCTGGGTCATAAGGTAGTTTTAGTTTTAATTATTTGGGGGGAATCGCCATACTGTTTTCCATAGTGGCTGTACTAATTTACAGTTCCACCATTGCATGAGGGTTCCCTTTATTCCACATCATCATCAGTACATTTGTTGACTTTTTTTTAATATATATTTATATTTTATTTCTTTATTTATTTTTGACAGAGAGAGAGAGAGAGAGAGAGAGAGAGAGAGAGAGAGAGAGAGAGAGAGAGATACAGAGACAGAGAGAGAACTGAACTGGGAAAGCTCCCCAGTTCAGCATATGGTTCCACACAGGCCAGGGCCGGGATTTGATCCCTGGTCCCCACCGCTGCAAAGTGAGTGCTTAACCCACTGAGCCATCCTGGCTTCTCCTGACTTTTTGATAATAGCCCTTCTGACAGGTGTGAGGTGATATCCTGTTGTTCTTATTTGTGCTACCCTAGTGAGGATTGTTTGTTGTAGTTGTTGTTAATTTGTATGAGTTCTGTGTATATTTGAAAATTAACTTCTTGTCAGATGTATGATTTGCAAATATCTTTTTTCCATTGAGTAAGTCACCTTTATATTTTGTTCGTTTCTTTTGCTGTGAAAATCTTCTTAGTCTGATGTACTCTCACTTCTTGTTTTTGTTCTTATTACCTTCATCTGAAGAGATAGTTCCAAAATCAATAGTGCTATGACCATTATGAAAGAGGTTACACCTTATTTTCTTCTAAGAGTTTTATACTTTCAAGTTTTACATGTAAATCTTCAATCCATATTTAGTTTGTTTTTGTATATATTATACTAATGTGGTCCGGTTTTATTCTTTTGCATGTTGCTATTCAGTTTTGCCAACACCATTTCCTGAAGAGACTACTTTCATCCATTGTATATTTTTGCCTCATTTCTCATAGGGTAATTGATCATCTTTTGGTTTATCTCTGTGCTCTGTTTCATTAATCTATGTACCTGTTTTCATTCCAGTATCATAGTGTTTTGATTAGAATAGATTTGTATTATAGTATGAAAACAGGAAGTATGATATCTCTAACTTTGTCTACTTTGCCTCTCAAAATTGCTTTGGTTTTTCAGGGTCTTTTGTGATTCCATATAAATGTCAGGATTGTTTTAGTTCTGTGAAAAATAACACAGCTATTTTGATAGAGAATGCTTTGAATCTGTAGATTTCTTTGTGTAGTAGGGACATTTTAACAATGTTAATTCTTCCTATTTATGATCATGGTATATCTTTTCATATATTTGTGTTGTCTTCAATTTTATTTATCCATGCCTTATAGTTTTTAGATACAGGTTTTTCACCCATTCAGTTAAATTTATTACCAGTTGTTTTATTATTTATGATGAAGTTGTAAATGCTATTCTTTCTTAATTTCTCTTTTGGCTTGTTTTTATCAGTGTACAAAAATACATCAGATTTCTGTGTATTAAATTTGTGCCTTGCAAACTTTACTGAATTTGCTTATTCTGATTGCTTTTGGTGGATTCTTTAGGGTTTACTACACATAGCAATGTCACCTGCAAATACTGGCAGTTTTATTTTTTACTTTCCAACTTCGTTGCCTTTTTCTATTTGTTCATTTCTTGTCTAAGTGATGTGGCTAGAACTTTTAATACTCTGTTGAAAATCAGTGTTGAGAGTGAACATCCTCATCTTGTTCCTGCTCTTAGAGGAGACGTTTTCAGGTTTTCATTGTTGAATATGATGATAGCTGTGGGTTTTTCATATTTGGCCTTTATTATATTAAGATATGTTTCCTCTATACCCACTTTGTTGAAGGTTATTTATCGTAAGTGAATGTTGAATATATTCAAATCTTTTCTATGCATTTATTGATATCACTATGTTCTTTATATCTTTTGTTTTTTTAATGCAGTGTATCACTTTGATTGATTTATTGAATCTTGAACTATCCATGCATTCCTGGAATAAATCCCACTTGATCATGGTGTATGATCTTTTTAATATACTGTTACATTTGGTTTGCTAATATTTTCATGAGGATTTTTGGATCTATGTTTATCAGGAATATTGGCCTATAATTTTCTTTTTTCTTTGGTAGTATTGTCTGGTTTTGGTATCAGGGAATCATGCTGACGCCTTAGAATGAGTGGGAGAGTTTCTTCCTTTTCAAATATTTGGACTAGTTTGAGAAGGATAAATATTAACTCTTGTCTAAATGTTTGGTAGAATTTACCTGTGAGGCTGTGTGGTCCTAGACTTTTGCTCGATGGTAGTTTTTTTTGTTTTGTTTTGTTTTTTAATTAAAGATTCAATTTTATTAATAGTAATTGGTCTCTTAAATGTTATATTTCTCCTTGACTCAGTTTTGGAAGATTGTATCTCTCTAGAAATTATAATAATACATTTTTTGTAGGTTGTTCAGTTTGTTGGCAAATTATTCATGGTAATCTCTTATGATTTTTTGTACTTGTATTTCTGTTTTGTTGGTTGCAACTTCTCTTTCTAATTTTATTTACTTGATCACACTCTTTTTCATTTTTGATGACTCTTGTTAGTGGTTTATAAATACTGTTTTTCTTTTTGAAGAACCAGTGTTAGTTTCTGTTATTATTTTCTTTGTTTTTAGTCTTTTATTATTTGTTTCCACTCTGATCTTTATTTTACTTTTTCTACTAACTTTAGGGTTTGTGTGATTTTTTTTTTTAAGATTTATTTTTAGTGTTTTTTGACAGACAGAGAGAAAGACAGGCAAAGAGAGACAGAAAGAAGGGGGCAGGCCCAGAGCAATCTCCACAGTTAATAGCATTAGTTTTTCATATAGTTTCACTGCACAGGTGGGTGCGGGGCTGCACAGGGCAGGAGCTGGGCCAGGAGCCTCCAGCATAGGCCCTGGCAAGAACTGAACTGGAGACACACACCAGTTCAGTATATGGGTCCACATGGGCCGGGTCTGGGATTCAATTCTTAGTCTCCAAGACTGCAAAGCAAGCGCTTATCCTGCTGAGCCATCCCGTCTTCCCCTGTGTAATTTTTAGTTTTATAATTTCTTTAAGTGTTAGAAAATATTATTATGAGATTTTTTGTTTGTTTGTTTGAGGCAGCCTTGTAATGTTTTAAACTTCCCTTTCAGAACTGCGTATACTATATTCCATGGGTTTTTGTATGCCAAAATGTTGGACATCCCTGCTCTATAATATCTTTCAAAAATTAAGATGAAATACACACATTTTAAGACATATGAAATCTGAAATAATTTATCAAAAGCATACCTTCACCACAAATTTTTTAAAGAATAACTTGTCAGGCAAAATGATGCCAGAAAGAAATACAGATACACCTTACACAGTAACCAAGTTTTGTTTCTACAATTAGGTCATTAAGCTAATTGGTCAATAAACAAGGAGCTTAAAGGCAGATGTCTTATGGTGTGTCATGGCACCATATATATCATATGACACCACACATAAACAAAATATGTAGTCTTGCATGATTGTGAATGCTTTGTGTAGTGAATACCTGAATGAAGGAATGAGACAAAGACTGAAAAAGGGGATTCCCCATGCTGGAGAACTGGCTGTAAGTCCAAGCAATCCTTAAACAGGTACTGGTAGTTCTCTAAGTGAGGAGTGGCTATATGTATCTATGCGAAGAAATAGAAAGCTCTAGAAATGGCAGTTTTTTATGTTTTAGCCATTACACTCCTAGGTATTTACTCAAGAGAGAGAAAGCGTACATCCAGAAAAGTTTTATATAGGAGTGTTCATAGCACCTTTCTTTGTAATACCCCAAAATGGGAACATTCCCAGTGTCCATTTATAGGCAAATGGATAAACAACCTGTAGTATGAAACACTATTCAACAACAAAGAAAAAGAAAATGAACTAATAATAAATGCACCAACATAAATGAATCTCAAAATAATTATTCTGAGTAAAAAGAAAGGTGATAAAGAGTACTGACTGTACAATTTTATTTTTGCAAACTTTATAAATCAAACTAATCTATAGTACCAAAAACAAATTAGTAGTTGTTTTCAAGCTCTTCATTATTAATTTCAGCATCATACAAAGAATCACTAAAAAAAAAAAGAAAACATTCAGCAGGTAAACACATATTCACTCATTGAGAACAAAAACAGTCGTCTAATTAAAAGACGCCTTACAGTTCTAACAGCGTAAATCTTTGAAGTTCAAAACCCAAAAGGAAAAAAAAACCCAAAACACTGCCACAAGGAAGTGTTGTAGATAAAATGTAAACTTAAACACAACATCCAAAGAAAAAGTATGATTAAAACAAATATTATGGCTGCAATACGTTCTTTGTAAAATGATTAAATTTTGTACAGATATAGGCATTGAAACCTTGAATGTGATATTACCATAGTTTAACTTTAGACAAAATTTTATTTGTTTTAGGAACTAGAAGCACTATTGATTCACTTCCTTTATTGTCTGTGCTGGTTATCCAAAAGAACTTCAAAATGACTTTTCTTTCTTATTTGCTTCCATAGCATACTGAAATCAGCATGTATAACATGGAAAATTATGTTTCTTTAATTAAAAAGTTGTGCATATAAAAAGCACAGGATGTAATATAATGAGAGTGTAATTTCTTTAAATGGGTCTTATATAAAATGTACCTTACATAAAATATAGATGAGGTGGCTGCCCATTACTTATCATTTTAACTCACACATAGTAATCAAACGTTAATTTTTTTCAATTGAATTTTAGAACATCTGAGTTATAAACCCGTTTTACTTCTAGATGTTTATACAATGAAGCATAAATATTATATATTATCTTGTCATTTACTAATTCTTTTTTTTTTTTTGACAGAGAGACAGAAAGGGACAGAAAAAAGGGGAGAGCCCAGAGCTGTCTCCATAGTTGCATGTCATTAGTTTCCTACATACTGTCATTCCACCGGTGGGTGCAAGGTCGCACAGGGCAGGAACTGGGCCAGGGGCTTGGGGCTACACGGGGTAAGAACTGGCTGGGGTCTCCCACAAGGGAAGCATGCCCTGGGGCAGAAGTAAAACAGGGCAGGAGGGGGACTTCCACATAGGAAGCTCGCCCTGGTGAGAACCAAACTGGGGTCACAACCCAGTTGAGGATGTGGGTCCACCTGGGCTGAATTCAATCTGTGGTCCTCAGGACTACAAAATGATCACTACCCATTGAGTCACCCTGGTCCCCCCCCCTCCCCATTTGCTAATTCTTTACCACAAGAGGCTCAGAGCAGGTACTATGACTCCGAATCACAAAATAATGATTATTAACAAAATCATAGTATGTCAACATTTCTTTTATCCAGAGGTTTGACTGTTCTCTAATTTTTCAAGTACAAGAAAATTTCATTGATAAACTAACTTTTGACTTTCTCATTCTCCTTACTTGCTTTTTCCCTCCTTCCTTCCTTCCTTCCTTCCTTCCTTCCTTCCTTCCTTCCTTCCTTCCCTTCTTTCTTCAGGATAGCACAGGGGAGTTAAATTAAAATAAAAGTACACAATTGAGAAGGAAATGTGGGTAAACTCAGAGTGAACTCAGATTCAGTCATGCTGAAGAAGTCTCCACCAGGGGTATTTACGGGTATAGCTCTTAGGGGCAGTAATTAGTGACATTCCATTCATGTAGCTCGTCTGTCTCCTCCCCCAGAGAGGAAACTTCTGTTTTCCACTCTTTCTTTTTCATTTGGTTCCTCCAGAACTGTCATGACACCAGATGCACGATAGGAGTAGTAGTAACCACAATATAAATGAGAATATAATAACATAAAAACTAGCTAAAGGTCCAGTTTCTCTTATTTACTTTTGACAAATGGATTTATAACTGTCTGCAGTTGAGCCCAGTAGTGTTTGTAATGGATTTACTGGGCTCTGTTGGAATGAATCACGTGATACACAAAGATATAAATGAGCCAACATATTACAAGTCACTTTTTGATCCTGGAAAAGCAACAAAAAGGCTAGAGTGAGTATTAACACTCTGGCCTTCCAGAGAAGAATGGGAGGTAAAATCTAAATTTATTTCAATGTTATAGCTAGCTTCATGGCAAGTGTCCCCTTCCCCTGAAAATAAATATGTACCAACAACTGACGTGCTCACGTAGATCCAGCAAGAAGACAAATGCATGTGCTGTAATTTTTAAGGAGGGATGAAAAGGTATGCTGAGCTGTCAAATTTTCTGCAAACCCAATCAAACCCTAGTATCAGAATTTCTTCTAAATTCATTTAATAGACTACTTTCCTCACTAAAATAAGACCAGACATAAAATACTCTGGACATTGAATTCAGTGAAGTTTTGGGTTTTGATGTATTTCACAAATTAAAGCATTTTATTTTTTCTAGATTTTACACAATGTAAAAATTCTGACTTACAATACATCAAATTCTTTTTAAAATGCGTTTTAGAGCACCACATGGTATAGGGGAGCCTTCTTAAAAACTATCCAAATGTCATCATGTAGACACACACCGATCATTATAAGGTCTCCAGAAAAGTATGGGGTTATTGTTTTTCACATTTTGAAAGGAGGTTTAAGTTCATAGAGCTTTTGAAAAAAACTCTTTCAAATGAAGCATTGTCTGATGTCAAAACTTAATAAAGATGAGAATCTCAAGGTTATATTGAAAATTAACTTTGAATACAAAATTCTTGGAGATGTGGTAATGGAAACATTACTACAAGCATAGTACTTTTGCTATCTCACTATAAATTTTAATATTCAAACTTCTATGACTCATTCAGTTCTAAATCTTAAAAAAGCTATTTTGGTGGCATATTGATAATCATTACTAAGCTTGCTTTCAATATTTTTGCTATTAAAAAGTAATCATTATGAAGTATTAAAAATAGTAATGATTTTTCAAATGAAATTGCTTCTCATCTGAATGTTTATTTACACCACATAGTATTTACATACATATTGCAAAGGTATATGAATTACTATTTTGCTATATTTACTGACAAATTTGTAATAACAATATTCCAAACAATATGAACAGTAACAACATAGCACTAAATTAATTTGATGTTTTTACTAAATTAGATATATTGTATTTGTTTTGTCTCACTCTCTTTTCTAAACCAATTTCAGAATAAAGTATACTAAGTTGTTAATTCAGTAGTTTGAAAGAGCACATCTCTAGATAAAACAATGTAAATGATAAGAGTAAATAGTTTTGATGATGTCCTTGTTATAAAGTTTTTTCTGAGACCAGTAAGGCATACATAAATAACTAATTGCTTTTATGTATTTAAACAAATAATTTAATAATCCAAGAAGGTTGTAGAAATTATTTTATTGCTTACAGATAGATAGTAAAGCAGGGAGAAAGTTTATTTCTGTATTTTCACCATCTTCAGAAGTACTGCAGGAAAAATGTCCAATTGTTTGAATGTGTGCATATTTTGTCCAAATAGTTATATACTATTGGGCTGAAAAAATAAAACAGAGAGCCAATGGGGGTGGGTGGGTGGGGGGTGTGGGGTGGGGGAGGGTAAAATTTCTTCTCTAGAGTCTAAAAAAAAAAAGTAGCATGAGGTTTTCAAGGTCAAAAAATACAAAAATATCTGTTTCAAATAGATTTTGCCAAAGATATATTACATGAAGATCAGTGGACTTTTTTTCCTTAATAATGCCAGTGTACAAGTAGAAAATAGGTATTCTGTTAACTATTTGTGAGGAAAAAATTGTCACACATTTCTCGTGGAGAGGAGATATTTTGTAATATACAATTTTGTAAAAATATATGTATACTTTGATCTATCAATTTTGCCTTCTGTGTATTTATCTTAAAATAATCATGGTTATATACAAAACATTACCTGCAAGGATATAAATTTAAGTACTTTATATGTCAACGATATTATGAATTAAATAATGTGATATATTCATTCAGTAAAATACTGTAAGATTGAAAAATGATGTAAAATGCATTGATGTAAAACATATTGTTAATTGAAAATATATGATATTCATTTCTGCATTTTTGAGGTTGTTAAAAATTAAATACTTACTGAAGGCATACATTGAATTATTTTCTAGCAGAAAATTAACTGCCCTTTTTAGTTACATACTCCTTCATTTAAATCCTCAGGATTCATTTTAGGGATGCCCTGTGTAGAACCTTCCTCTCATGCCAATCACAACTGATTGATCCAGGTAGCCAGTCTGAATCAATGACGTCTTTCTGATAATACCTTCTGAGAGAAAATTTTTATCTGTAATTATATCTGTACTGTGTAAACATGTGATATATCAGAAGTAATACCTGCTATATGCTCTAGAAAGCAGAGAAAGATATTCTGTTGGGAAGGAGATAAACAAAGCTAACACTCAGAGAGGAACAGAGATCAGAGTTTGAATAAAAAAACTTTTAGCATTTCAGTCTTTGAATCTAGCCTGTGTCTGAGCCCTAACTGCAGTTTCGAGTTTAACTCAATAAAAACCCCATATCTATATAATAAATTTTTTTTCCCACTGTTTTAATAAGTAATTTTTATTCAAGTCTTTTAAATAGATAATATTTTAAGTGGGTAAAATAGATTTTGGGGGCAATTACAAGTATATTATTAGAGAATAAGGCATGTAATTTCCCAAAGTAAATTTTTTATAGATTTCTATTAATCAAAATGCACATCTGCTAAGGCTGAGGATTATCTCTATAACTACCTCTATAAACTAAGGCCCTGCCAATATTCTGTTTTGATTTAATATTAAATAACTTACTTAAATAAAAACGAGTTTATAAGGCCTTTCTATATGGTCATTGACATCTGCATTCCTGTATTTGTATATTTATATCAGATTGGAGCTGTTCACTGAGCAGACGTGCAAGGAAGCTTCATGATATAACTGAATACACATTTATGGAGAGATCTTGTAACTTACTTGTTACTTCCATAATTTCTCCCAAATACACACCTCAATTCTCTTTGAATTAGTTCATAGTTATCTGGAGAAACAACAGGGGCAAAACTATTCTACCTTTCTTACTTTTTTTGAACAACAGTTATTTGCAGAATTGTTTTATACTAAGTTATTAGTGGAATGGCAACAGTCTATTAAACCATGGTGCTTCTGTGTGCTACAGTATGGTAAAAAGAAAATTCTTAGACTTGGCTGAAAGAAAAAACAAAAAGGAAGAGTGTCGTGATGGATTAACCCATGCATGTAGAATGATCAGAGATCCCAAAGGAAACCAAGAGAAATTGAAATGACACCCAAATTAGCCTCATTGGCAAGTATTTAACTTGAGTGTGTAATCTCTTAAATGTTTTTTATTTTTAACAACTGATTCTCAATAATTATATGGCTAAGATGGTATAATAAATTCTTCATTTCAGTTTATGTTACCTTTAGGGAATTCCTACTACATGTCAATAAGCAAGTCTTCTGCAAAGATTCTGAACAGATACCCATTTAAATGTTATGAGTGGCTATTAATATGTAGTAGAATAATAAGCATTTATTCTTGCTTCATTTTTCCTGATTACCAAATTGTGGGAAATTATCATTTCTTACTTTACACATGGAAAATATTAATAAAGTTTAAAAATGTAAATATATAAAAATATTTAAATATTTTGGAAACATATTTATCAGAAATTTTAGAGTCCTTTAAAACTGTTGATATATACAATTATGTACCACATAACGTTTTGATCAATGTTAAACTACATACATAATGATGGTTCCATAACATTATACTGCAGCTGAAAAATTCCTATCACTTAGTGATGTCACAGTAATCCTAATATCATTGCACAGTATGTTAGACATGTATTCTGGTGATGCTGGTGAAAACAAACCTACTTTGCTGCCAGTTGTATAGAAGTGTAGCACATATAGCTATGTATAGTACATATTATGAGATAATGATATTAAACGACTATTTTACTGGTTTATGTATTCACTATACTTTACTTTTTTATTTCTGAGAGTACTCTTTCTACTTATTTTTTTTTAAGATTTATTTTTTATTGATTTTTGACAGACAGACAGAGAGAGAGAGAGACAGAGAGAGTGGGAGGGCCCAGAGCAGCCTCCACAGTTGACAGCAGATCAGTCTCCACAGTTGACAGCATTAGTTTTCCATATAGTTTTACTCCACAGGTGAGTGCGTGGCCGTGGAGGGCAGGAACTGGGCCAGGGGCTCCCACATTGGCCCCGGCAAGAACTGAACTGGGGGCACACCCCAGTTCAGCATATGGGTCCACATGGGCCAGAGCTGGGATTTGATCCCTGGTCTCCGGGGCTGCAAAGCGAGCGCTTAACCCACTGAGCCATCCCAGCTTCCCCTACTCTTTCTACTTATTAAGGAAAAAAAGCTTACAGGGATGCCTGCATGGCTCAGTGGGTTAAGCGCTCATCTTGCAACCCTGGGGTTTGAGGATTGAATCCTGGCCCTGGCCCATGCAGACCTATCTGGTGAACTGAGGTGTGTTTCCCATGTGGAAGGCCCTCATTTCGGTTCTTGCTGGGTCAAACTTTCCTTGTGGGAGGCACCCAGTTCTGCCCCCCCAGCTCAAGGGGACATGCCTCCCATGCAAGAGGCCCCCTACCTGGTGCCTGCCCTATGCAACCTCTGTCCACCTGTGTGGAATGAAACCATGTTGAGACCTGACGATGTGCAACTATGGAGACTGCTCTGGGCCCTCCCCCTTCTCTCTGTCTCTGTCTCTCTCTCTGTCAAAACAACAAAGATAAATATTTAAAAAAATTAAAAAATGAAGACAGAGTTTATGCTGCCTTAAGCCAGTAGTAGCCTCATAAATCTTGTGCTTGAATCTCTTGATTGTACTACTTTCTCTTGTGCTTAATTAAATTTGTGCTATTTTATTCATCATGGACCCTAAGCACACAAAATCCACTGCCCAATGTTGCCAGTATAAGCCCATATTTAGTGACTGACCTGGGAACAAAATGGAAAGTGTTTAAGAGCTACAAATGTGGAAAATAAGTGATGACTTTTGCGTTTCAGCCATGCATGTTCTGTTCCACCATAACTACGATCCTGAAGAGCAAGAATGAAGTGATGGAAACTTTTAAAGAATCTACTTCATTGAAGACAAAGAGAATACAAAAATTTTAAGAAGGGCCTGTCTCAGACATGGATAAACTTCTAATGACCTGGATTGAACACCAGACACAGAATCATATTTCTCTCAGTATCATGATGATGAGAGTCAAAGCAAAACCTTTTGTTTGCCCTGTTGGAAAAAAAGGCTAGATGATGGTAAATTTACTGCCAGCTCTGGGTGATTTAACAATTAAATTTTCACTATTCATTACCTAATGTTAAAATGACTGGTGAATTTGTGAGTGCTTATGTAAAGGCCGCTGAAAAATACTTTGAAATGCTAGATAAACTCATTGTGGTGGAAAACTACTTACCAGAGCAAATACTCAATATGAATAAAAATTTCCTATTCTGGAAACAGATGCCCAAAAGGACACTGATCTGTAAGGACCCCAAGTCAATGCCAGCTTTCAAGTTTTTGTTGTTGTTGTTGTTGTTAAAATTATTAGAGTTACTTTGGTCAGTAAAAATTATATAGGTTCCAGGTATGCAACTCTTTCCATCACCATATATTTAGCTCCCCCTCCCTCCTCTCCTCCCCCTCCCCCATTTATTCTCAGGTAACCTCTAAACTATTGACTCTGTCTATGAGATTTTTCTTTTTCTTTGTTGCTTTCAGTTTTATATTCCACATATGCATGAAGCCATGTGGTTCTTAATTTTTTCTGTCTGGCTTATTTTGCTTAGCATGGTGATCTCAAGTTCCATCCATGTTGTTGCAAATTGCAGCACATTATCTTTTCTTATCACTGAGTAATATATATATATATATATATATATATATACATACACATATCACAGCTTTTTAATCCAGTAATCTATCAAGGGGCACTTTGGTTGTTTCTGTGTCTTGGCCACCATGAACAGCACTGCAATGACCATTGGGCTGCATATATTTTTATGGACTAAAGTTTTCAAGTTGTTTGGGTAGACACCCAGAAGTGGGGTTGCTGGGTCGTAGGGTAGTTCCATTCCCAATGTTCTGTGGAATCTCCATACTATCCTCCAAAGTGGTTGTACCAATTTACATTCTCCCCAGCAGTATATAAATGTTCATTTTCCTCCACAGCCTCTCCAGCACTTGTTGTTCCTTGTTTTATTGATTATAGCCACTCTGGAAGGTGTGAGGTGGTATTTCATTACAGTTTTGATTTGCATTTCCCTAATAGCTAGTGAAGTTGAGCATTTTTTGCGTATATCTGTTGGCCATTTATATGTCTTCATGGGTGAAGTGTTTGTTAAGTCTTCTGTCCATTTTTAAAGTGCATTGCTTGTTTTTTGTTGTTGAGTTGTGCAAGTTCTTTGTATATTTTTTTATATTAGCCCCTTATCAGAGGCATTGTTTGCAAATATTTTCCCCTAATTGGTTGATTGTCTTTTTGCTTTGTTGTTGGTTTCCTTTGCTATGCAGGAACTTTTTAGTTTGATAAAGTCCTATTAATTTATTATTGCTTTTACTTCCTTTGCCTTTGAAGTCAAGGCTTTTAAGTACAGAATAACAGTGTTGCTTGGGGGCAGTGTTGCATGCTGCAGATTGAAACCCTTTGTAATCTGGCATGGTGAAAACCTTAGAATCCTCAAGCATATCAATAAGCACACATCAACATTGTACTACTATAGGTGCAATAAATCCTCATAGATGACTCAGCTTGTCTTCTAAGATGCACTTCTGAATTGCTATGCCAGTGAAATGGATAAGTACTTCTTGGAGAATAACATTTTTTCAAGATTTTTCTTACTGTTAATAACACTCCTGAACATCCTCTTTTGATTGGCAGTCTTAATCACAATATCAAGGTTGCATTTGTCCCTCCAAATACCATCTTTTTGATCCAACCCAGGTATCAAGGAGATATAGTGGTTTCCAAGACCTACTACCTGTGGATGGACCTTTGCCCAAACTATTGATGGAACTGAGGAAGACACTGATGCAATTCCGAAAGGACTACAAACAACATCTATGATTGCATCAAGAAAATTTGCTTGGGGTGATGTCACCAAAGTGGGTAAGAAAGGAATCTGGAAGAAGACACTCAAGCGGTTCAACATGACTTCAAAGTATTTGCCAAGGAGGAGGAGGTTGCCAAATGCAACAAAGCTATAGGTGAGATGGCTAGCAACTTTAACCTGGGTGTGGGTGATGCTGATGTGAAACCCCTACAGAATAAGAATATAAAGAACAAAAGTGGTTTTTACAGCTGTAAAAATGTTTGGTTTTTAGGCTATTACAAAAGAGTAAAAAAAAATTTTTTTAATTAAAAAGTTTATAAAGTAAAAAGTGTTACAGTAAATTAAGGTTGATTTATTATTGAAGAAAGAAAATATTTTTAAATAAATTTAATATAGTCCAGTGCACAATGTTTATGAAGTTCATAGCAATGTACAGTAATGTCCTCAGCCTTCACATTTACTTACCACTCACTCACTGACTCACTCAGAGCAACTTCTAATCCTGCAAGTTTCATTCATGGTATTGGTGTACAATTTTTAATCTTTTATACCGTATTTTACTGTACTTTATTTTGTATTTAGATATATAAGAAGTTATCATCATGTTCAAATTATCTACAGTTTTTATTACAGTAACATTCTGTGCAGGTTTATAGCCTAGGATCAATAGACCGTACTATATAGCCATACTTAGGCTATACCATTTGGTGTGTGTATGTATACTCTATGATGTTTGCACAATGACATAATCACCTAATAATGCGTGTTTCAGAACATATTTCATCATTAAACAGTGCATGACTGTACTTTCATATGTGTGCCAAGAGACATATACACAAGCTTCTTTACAGCATTTTCTATAATAGCACAACAGTGTAAAATAATCTAAATGTTTATCAACACAGTAGTAATTATGATATATCTATAATATAAAATTCTGTGCAAACATAAAATATATGAATATATATAATATAATATAATATATATATATATATATATGCTTATACCAAACATTTAAAGATATACTGATGAGTGGAGTAAACCAGTTTCATATACTAAAAAACTACTAATAAATACAAACATAGATGTACTGATATTTTCAGATAAAATTTTTGGAATTTTAAACGACTGATGTTTATCAATGTTTATTTTCTGGGGTAGGAAAGTAATGGAATGAGTCAAGGCTCAGATTATGGTCTGGGATGGGGAACCTTTTTTTAACATAATACTTTTTAAATTTTAAAAAAATTTTATGTGCCATTAATAATACATTTTCACTAGTACCATTGTAAGGTTTAGGCAAATATACTTTACCATAAATCATATAAGAAGTCATGAAGGCAGAGAGAGAGAGAAAAAAAGACAGACAGAGACAGAGATGAAAGGCAAAGAAGTACAGAGAGGCAGATAAATAAAGTAAGAATAAAAAAAAAGCAATACATGGAAATAGCTTCTCTTGGACACACAGACGAGTGCATTGATTCTTGTAATTTATAGAGATACCACTTAAATTCCATTAGAAATATGGAGAAAAAAATAAATTTGTTATTCTAAATAAAGATGTGATCATCTCTTTCATTGTGATACTAAAGTATCATCATTGTACACAAGTGGAGAATTCATTTCCACCACATACAATTGTATTCTGAAAATAGTCGTGAAGAAAAAAAAACTAGTTATAATTTTCAGCATTTACTAGAAAACAAATTAACCTTACAAAACGCTATTTCAATTCCACGTCTATGTGTCTGACAATGGATTATATGATTATGCAGGATGTTGCACAATAAAGCTTTCAGCTGCTACATGTTTTGAAAATCCATTTTTAAAAAAAGCTATAGAACTGAAATATAATTTGTACATGTGCCAAAAATAGCAGTGCAGTTATAAACAGAAAGGAAACTATAGATACAGAAGGTGCCAAAAATGTATACACGTTTTAAGAAAGGAAAAAAACTGTATTAAAATTGCAATACTTAACATATACTGATAACAAAAGATGAATACAAGTCACATTTGACTTCTGCGATATAAAACATGCTCAAAGTTGTTACCGTCAGCATCCACACACTTCTGATTATGGCAAACTACTGCTTGAGCAACATTTAACAAAGTATTCACTTCAATTTACCACGCATCTCAAACTCATCACAAATGGATGCAATTGTGAGGCATGTTGGAGTTTCTGTTGCATACTCCATTGCCATTGTACTTCCACAATGTTCTCAATTTTTCAAATACCACTTCAAAATGATCTTATGCTTCTCCACCTATAACCATGCTTCTGCCATTTTCTTTGACTTTCCTGTCTGTTGCAAGATGATGCTAGCATTCATTTGATTAATGCCATCTTTTGAGAGACCATCATAGTACACACTGCTACTGTAATTCAATTCAACTTTGAAAAGTAATACATACATAACATCTCTTAAAATGTATATATGTTTTTTGTTTGTTTTTGTTTTGTTTCGGCACTCTAAGTGGTAGGCAAATAGAAAGTATTCTTTTTGTAATTTCTAAATTAAATTTTTTTATTTTATGGAATGACAAAAACATTAAAGCTGTTGTATTCTAGAGATAAAGATTTATTGGTGTAACCTAGGAACTGGCATCAAATTCTATCACAAAAGCAAAATAGAAATGTCAGTGATTTTCTTGAGGTTAAGAAGTACATTGAAAAACATAGATATTCATTAACCTCTGATTAAAATATATACTTAACAAGTTTTTTTTTCTTTAAAGGCATTTGCTTTGTAAAGAATATGTCATCTACAGTTTTTGACATGAATTCAACCTATTCTACTTTCTGCAAATGCTTTCCTAGGTACCATACTATGTGAGAGTAAGCCATAAAATAAAGAGGGATTTGCTGTGAATATCATAATAAATTTCTTTGTTTATTTTGCAAACACTTTTCCATTCTCCATGGCCATGAGAGGTAAGAGATTTATTTTATGTTAATGAACTTCTCTATTCTATCTTATGTTGTAAAATCCTATGAGACAAAGCTATGAGTGTGTTCAATAAAGTTACAGTGTCCACAAATTATTAACCAGCATGATGCTGGTTAATATAGTATCTCTCCACATTAGCATCTGAATATTCAAAATTTGTAAAAAGCATGCTGGCATATAACAAAATGCTAACACATATCTTTTCTGAATTTTCTCTTTTATAAAATAATAAGAAAAAGCTTGATGAACACTTTCATTAACCTCTATTTCTGCTATACATTTCAAGAAAGATATGGATTAAAAATCAATATTTACAACCAAATATTATAACTGCATTTTCAAATAAGAGGCCACATATTTTTTACCATTTTTTTCCTGAGTGATAGGAGACACACTTTCAAAACTTTTTCAATATAAATTTTAAATATAAATTTTTGTCTTTGGAACAGGACTCTTTATTGTTGTCATTCCTGGACTATTGCTCCTCACGTTCATTCATTCCCACCATGAACCTGTTGAATTTAATTTAATTTAATAGGACTATGTTGGAGTTTCACTGTTATGGTTTCTACTGAAATGATGTAGTGTGCAACAATCATTAATGCATCTTTCATAAGCCCAACTCATAATAGTGCCAATTCCTTGTTTTTATTTTGTTATTAAAGATGACTAAATAATGTTTTATTCAAATATTTAATGTTTATTTTTAACATACTAAGTTTTAGATATATAACATAATTTAAAAAAAATTTATCTGCTTCATTACATATGTTTTTTAATATAATTTTACTTGATTTGCAAATTATATTTCAAAATAAGATAAGATTTTGTTGCTTAGATTAAATATAAACTCAATCTTTGTCTATTTTTATATGGCCACCTTCTTTCCATGTTTGTGTCTTGTTTCCTCTCTTATAAGGATGAAAATTTCATTGAATTACATACAGACTCAGTCTACTTCAGTTTGACCTGTTTTTAACTTGTTTACATATACAAATACTTTATTTCCAAATATGATTATATTTACATGTACAAGAATTTGGGACTTAAACATATATATTTCGGGGGATAATATCAAACTCATAAGACTTATTGTGACACCATGAAGTCCATAAATTTTTTTATTTAGATCATAAAAGGGAAAGCTGACTATCAGATTTAAAAAACCAAATCACCTAATACTTTAATACATTGTTAAAACAAAACTTGAACCGATATTTCAGAGCAGAGTAGTTGTGGCCCCAGAGACAAGAGTGGCTCACTTTTCTGTGACCCTCAAATGAGTGTTCATGAAAAAGATTGGGAGCTTGCTAAGATACAGATGACAGCCAACTCTTGGAGTTGCCTGTAGGAGTTGATCAGCAGCTACTGGGAGAAAGGCATAAAGGTGCATATATTTCATTTTAACTTTCTTCTCTGAAGAAACAAAAGCAGTAGATTACTGAGGAATGGTCTCAATTCCATTTCCCTGAAGGGCTAGACAAAGAGCTTCCATACCCCTACTCCAGACAGAAGTAAGGAAACATCCTAGGGTCAGAATTTATACTGACACCAAGAACAGGTCTTCTCCTATTGACCTCTGGAAAAATGGGGAAATCTTGCCCCAAAGGAAGTACAGATGGACAGAGTATGGCTGTCATGGAAGGAGCAGAATTGCTGAGAAAGTCCCACATGGTGTAGACAGGTATACAGGGTATGCCTAAGACTGAGGCTGGACCAGAATATCAAAGAGTTACACTGATTCTACACATGCCTAGCACCAAGTAACAAGCAATAACATTTTACTACTGGGAATGGGCAGGAGCACAGAGATAGAGCTCTCTCTGGAAAACATACAGACCCTTGGAAGTGGAGATTAAGCATGAATGTTAGAAAAAACTCTCTGGCACTCAACTCATTCTCTAAGCATAAGGTAATAGAAGCTCACCACTGGAAGAATATGAACACTGTAGTTAACTGATAGTAGGAATGGTACTCAAACCAAAATCATCTCCTAACTAGATAGATACAAGTTCCTGCACAAATAACCTTACAGGAGAGGAGATATAAATACTGTTTACCTCAATATCTACTGTCTTATGCTCAATGTCTGGTGTGAAGTCAAAATTAAGAGACAAAAGTGCAAAAAATTAAAACAAACACAAAAAAACATTAATAAAAGATAAATAAGTGAACAGATTTGAAGCTGATTCAAATGTAAACAACCTCAGAAGAAAATTAAAATAATAATTATAAATATGTTAAAGGATCTAGTATAAAAGGACATCATTTTTAAGAGAAGAGATAAGTATAAGAAAGACTCACGTGGAAGTCCCAATAATAGAAGACAAACAATATCCTTGACATCAGTAATAACAAAATCAACTGAGATCACACATAATTGTTGAATACAGCGATCCCTCGTTTTTCGCGGTTAATGGGGACCAGAACCTTCCGCGAAAGCTGAAAACCCGCGAAGTAGGATTTGCCCCTAGGAATTTTCTCATGGGTCGATGTCACACCGGAAACCAATCACGCGCCTTTATGAGAGCCCGTGGGATGGACTCTGAGTCACCTCATCTCTTTGTTTGACAGGCAGGGATCCTTCTCTCTCGCGCATCCACATGAAACAACGCTCCTTTCCTCCATGTGGCTGCCGACATGGTTGTATTTTTTCATTTTTATTTTTTGACAAATATTTTGGAAAAACCCGCGAAGCACTGAAGCCGCACACCATGAAGTGCAAAGTGGCGAGGGAACACTGTACTTTGAACAGGAATACATTCAAAGAAGTACACTCTGTAGTATATTGTAAGTATTTCTCTTAGGTTTTAAATACCCTGAGTACCAGAAATAGTGTCCTTTGGGGCTCTCCCTGACAAATTATCTCTGCAGGTTACTCCACCAAACTGATAGATTAACATACATTTTCACAGAAAACTTAGTAGACTTAACTAACTCCTTCTAAGTCTTCATGAGTTTATAACATTTATGGGAGTTAATTTCAGCTAAGACTTTTCCAGAAAACAACATATCAAATAAATATTTCACCAATTTTATCTGTATATGTATGTGTGCTTATGTATACTCATATATTTATGTGCATAAACACACATACATTATGGATGTGGACCCTCCAGGCATAGTCACACTTTCATGCATCCCTGAGAGACACCCTCAGACAGAATCACCCAGTTGAGTTTCTCCCAAATCAGATTTGTAGAAATGGTTTGCGCTAGCAAGTGTTTCTTCTTTTAAGTCACTACATTTTGGAATGCAGTAAGTAATATGTTCTGCATCAGTTGATACTAACAGCAATCTGTTGATTACAAAAAGCAATCTTAAATTACAAATGTCTAAAATCCTTCATAAATAGTCATAACCATGAGTTTAATATAACATATAGATGACATATTATAGAAGTGTACATTTGAAAGATATATCATTTTACTAATCAATGCTATTCCAACAATTTAATAATAAAGAAACAAAGATTATCACCAAATAGAAAACAAAAACATTCTTAAAGCCTTATTTATTGAAATCAGCATAAAGTAAAAACGTTCCTGCATTTTACAATTGAATATAAAATCCTTTTCTTGGAAATAAAAAACTGACCCAAACTGTGTTCAATCAGAATCTTTTGCTGCTTTGAATTAAGAGGCAGCGGTATTGGGCTGCATTGGCCCTTTTTCCATGGGAGACTATGATTTTTTTTATTTTTAAGTATAGTTCCCTTACATAAAAATTTTTTTAAAAGATTTATTTTTATTGCTTTTGACAGAAAGAGAGAGAGAGACAGACAGAGACAGAGATATGGAGACAGAGAGAAGGGGGAGGACCCAGAGCAGTCTCCCTAGTTGCACATCATTGGTTTTTCCACATAGTTCCATTCCACAGGTTGGTGCAGGACTGTAAGGACAGGAACTGGGCCAGGGTCTTACCCCAGTGAGAACTGAACTGGGGGCACTTCCCAGTTCAGCATATGGGTCCTCATGGGCTGGGGCCGGGATTCGATCCTCGGTCCCCGGGGCTGCAAAGCGAGTGCTTAACTCTCTGAGCCATCCCGGCTTTCCTGCCTTATGTGAAATTAATGAGTACTTACTCATTATTTTGAACTTGTTTATGAGAAATTTTGTTTGATTGTTGAACAACAGAAAGAGAAATGGGACAACAAAAAGAGAGGTTATTGTAATTGTACAGGCAAAATACTATGATAGTTTGGACTAGTTTCTTGAAGTGTTAATAGAAATAAATAAATGTGGCAGGTCAGTCATTTAAGGGTATAGAGCAGAACTTTAATTCTACCATTCTCTCCTTTGTCTATTTTTTATAAATTAATGAATGAAAAAGTTTTTAGAAATGAGCCTAAATAATGCAGAAATTGCTCTTTCCTTTTTATTCTATTTAATTTTTACAATGAGGAAGTTTATAAAATTTTGACACCTGCTAAATCACAGCAATACTTGTGTAATCCTGAAGCCCAACTTTGATCTTTTTACTTGCTCTCACCTTCAGCTCTAAAAAGATAGGCTATTTCTAACTAAAAAGCTTCTGCACAGCAAAAGAAACTGTCAACAAAACAAAGAGGCCCCCAACTGAATGGGTGAAGACAGTTGCAAACAACATCTCTGATAATGGGATAATATCTGAAATATATAAAGAACTTACACAACTCAACAACAACAACAACAAACAAATGCAATTAAAATATGGGCCGAGGACCTAAACAGACACTTCTCTCAAAAAGACATACAAACAACCAGCAAGTAAAAAAAATGCTCAACTTCCTTAGGTGTTAGGGGAACGCAAGTCAAAACCATGAGATACCACCTGACACTTGCTAGAATGGTTATTATCATCAACAACACATGTAATAATAAGTATTGGAGAGGATGTAGAGAAAAAGAAGTCTTCATACACTTCTGGTAGAAATGTAAATTTGTATAACCACTATGGAAGGCAGTACAGAGATTCCTCAAAAAATTAAGAATAGACTTAATATATAACCTGTCAATTCCTTTTCTAGTTATCTACCCAAGAAATCTGAAAACAGTTATCCGTAAAAGATATATATATATAT
This sequence comes from Craseonycteris thonglongyai, assembly GCA_004027555.1. Lineage (NCBI taxonomy): Eukaryota > Metazoa > Chordata > Mammalia > Chiroptera > Craseonycteridae > Craseonycteris > Craseonycteris thonglongyai. The sequence continues at coordinate 72,373 of PVKE010000991.1, read as the reverse complement.
ATATATATATATATATATATATATATTGCAGCATTATTAACAATGGCCAAGACACGAAAACAACTAAAGAGTTCTTCAATAGATTATTGTGCAATATGTATACATAATAAAATATTACTCAGCCATAGAAAAGAGGAAATATTGCCAATTGTGACAACATGGATGAATCTTGATATTTTTATGCTAAGTAAAATAAGTCAGACAGCAAAAATGGAGAATCACACGATTTTACTCATACGTGGGCTATAAAACTGAAAGCAACAAACAAAACAAATAAACAGAAACTCATAGACCCAGAAAACAGTTTAGTGGTTACCAGAAGGCGATAGGGGAGGGGAAAGGTACAAGAGGCTAACGGAGGACAAACGTTATGTGGAAGCAGAGCTGACTGAGAGGTGAACAAACTGCAATATAGATCAAGCTAGTCTGATCTATGGCCCCTGGGCCACATAAACCCCAGGACAGCTTTGAATGTGGCCTAACACAAATTCATAAACTTTCTTATAACATTATGAGATTTTTTGCTCTTTTTTTTAGCCCATGAGCTGTTGTTAGTGTATTTTATTATATGTGTGACCCACAACAATTCTTCCAATGTGGCCCAGGGAAGCCAAAAGATTAGATATCCCTGATACAGATGATGTATTATAGAATTGTACACTTGAGCCCTGTATAATTTTACTAACCAATGTAACTCCAATAAATTTAATAAAAACTAACAACAAAAAAGATAGATTGTTGAGCTCAGAATGCAGTGAGTTTGCCATTATTGTGGATGTCACACTAAGGCAGGATGGTCACCTGAGGATATAGCTTAATGAAATATTGGACTTTTTATACCTCACATATTATGCTCATTTTAAAGACTTAAAAATCACCCTTCTCAGGATTCATAATATTTTTTCTTCACTTTTATTTGCTATTACAAAATTTTTAAAAGATGGGATAGAGTTATCTGAAGGCCATGATAACTTTGTAAAATCCAAGATTGGTATTGATTGTGCCTATGCCAGTGGCCAGGAATAGTAGCAATAATTCCAAAAAGTACTAAAGACAGAGGGTGTTGAACCACTGCCAGAGGTGGGTTGCCAGTCCCCACATGTCCTAGGGTGTCACCATCTGGCACAAATACTAAAGGTTGCCAAGCCCTTAAGTTGGAGCAATAATATGTATCAGCGGGTTTCCTGTCATCTTTGATCACCAACAGATTGGTTCAAATTCTACATTTTATTAAAATATGATGCTGAGATGCTTTATAAAATAATTTGTTTAATTTTCCTTGGAATTAAGTCCAAACCTCATTCTGATAGTTAAGTAAATGCTTTTGTAAATTGTAAAGGAAGTACTGTTGCCTTTCTGTAATGATGAAGTTGCTTACTATCAGTAAGAAGTACAGCTTTGCTAAGGAAAACCTGGGAAAAAAACATTTTTTCCAATAACATTTTTTATTTTAATATTTTAAAATAATATCACTATTGGCATAGTATATTTTTCAGGGCAAACCATTGTCAACATTACTAAAAATGTATTTTTGACCTTTTATATTTGATGGAAGACTCAATTTAAAATTTTGATAATTACATTAAAATAACTGTTAAAATAAATGTCTTCTATTCTCACAAAGAGTAGGAAATAAATATCCTGGAATTATAACATTCAAGAAATTTCTTTTTATGAATGGAAAATGAACTAAAAAGGAAGATTTATGCTAAACAGATCATAAGGATTGGGGTTTTTTTCTTGTGATTTAAAAAAATACTGTAATTTTTTAAATTAAAAATATGGGATTGTAGAATTAATGAATTGAATAAAAATAATTTTACCATTGCCTAGTATCAATATGAATATATATATTTTATTATTAAGATGATGTCTATCCTCAAATGCATATTTCTCTGCCATTAAAAATAATATCTTTGTAGACAAAGAAATTTTATAATGCAAGATTAAAGAAAGAAAATACAAAAATAAAACATATTAAAAAGGAAATTATAATTTTTTACAGTAGTTCTCAAAAGGTTCAAGGACTAAAGATAGAATTAGTTTGCTTCAATCTTACAATAAAAGCTTTTGGGGATTAGCTGAAAACTTTTTATTTGGGTATCTGGAAATAAACCCAGAATTAATGACAGGCCTTCATAGTAACTGAATTCTGAGCATGTATAATATCAACATACCAGCAGGTAATGAAAAAATAGAATATATTATTATTATATTACAGAGAAAGCTTTTAGTTATAAACTTGGTAAAGTAAAATAATAATAATTTACATTTATCTGCTAGTTTTCAAGTTTCCCCATCAATATATAGAAACCTATAATTCTAGAAAGTTGATACAATCTTCTTGAACATAAAAGAGAAAAGTTTAAATTAAATCTAAATCACTTAGAAAATTGTCAATATAATTATGGATTAGAACATTTAGAAAAGCAACTTCCACCACAATTAAAGTTTTTATTTATTTATTAATTTTTTGACAGAGAGAGAGAGAGAGAGATACAGAGACAGAGACAGAGAGAGAACTGAACTGGGGGAACTCCCCAGTTCAGCATTTGGGTCCGCACCTGCGTGGGCCGGAGCCGGGATTCGATCCTTGGTCCCCGGCACTGCAAAGTGAGCGCTTAACCCACTGAGCCATCCCGGCTTCCCCTCCTACCACAATTATACTACCTAAAATATTTTACTAGAAAAATTTCCACACGTACTTATTTTTACCATCCAGAGCCTTTATTATATATCTAAGTAGAGACATACAGCTGGATAAATAAATCACGTTCCATTGAGAGACAATTGTGAGGAGTTGGCATAATTCGGCATACTTCAATGATCTTTTCCCTCTTTTTTAGTTCCATATATAATACTAATATCTATTAAATTATACTTTTGAAAATATTATGAAACATCTCATATGAAGAGACTCATTAATTTATTCAACTAATTTAAAAATGGAGTATTTGAGGTATGTACTTTAATAAATAAAGAGCTGTTATCATATGATTGCTCCATTAGGTATAAAACTAGTTAAAGTGCAACAGGTCTATAAGCTATAACCATTGGGATTAGATGTTTCACCTGACAGGAATTAAGTGCTTTACTGGGAAAAACTCTGTAAATTAGTATCTAGCATTACCAAGTCTGAGACTGCAAATCAGTACTTAACAATGTCATGCATAAGTCATTTCTCAAATTGCTTTTTAGTATAAAACGTTGGAAAAGATACTTCCTTCCTTAACTTTCAGATTTTCTTTTACTTTGTATCAACTCTGTGATCATAAGTAAACTCCAAATTTTATTCTTTTTTTTTCCAAATTTTATTCTTGTTCCCAAAAATGTTTATGAATTTAGATTTGACCTGATTATGTATAAAGATGTTATAAGAGTATTCATTAATTATACAAAGAAATGTAGAGCCATTCAGTATTGAGTAAAATACAAATGCCAGAGAATTAACTTCTGTCAAGAAATTTTGATACTTGAATACCAGCTTGGTTTTGAAAAACCTCACTTATTTGCTCTCTTATTCTAAAGCTAGAAAACCAACCTTAAGACATTTTATCTACCAGATTTTATGTATAGTATTCAGAAATTTGTGTAAATTTGCTTTTCTTGAACTTCCCGCCCCTGCCCCCCAACCGTGCTAACATCCCTTACCTTCCAGGAAATAACTTCATTTGCCACTTGTGAACATGAGATGTTGCAAACCAGGTAGTAAGCCAGAGCTCCTTAGGCCAATTTAGTGACATTTCCATATGCCACATGCCAAAGCATTTCACAAAATTCTTGGTTGGATATGAGCTCAAAGCACCAACTTCACATATAAATTCACCTCTTATATTAATAGTGTCACTGACATGTCTAGTTAAATAAGACTCCTCAAATCTGACACTTCAGATGTGACCTTGGCTGTGCAATCATTTCATCCCGCCATTTAGTAAGACGGGTTTTATTCAACAGTTGCAAATGACTGTATTGTCCTAAAATGTAAGGAGGCTCAAAAAACAGTATTTATTCATGAATTCTGGGTAAGATCAAGAGAGAGAATGACATCAGTGGCAATCAGATACCATTAAAGATGTTTTCTTTTTGTTTATATACATAGTCTTCTAAATTGAGGATTAGAGGTAATGACTTCTTCATATAGCCACAAAAATAGAATATTTAAAATATATTTCACAAAAATAATTCTAGTTAAATTTTAATGGTCAGTTATTTAGTCTGGGTAGTTAATTCTACTGGATTGTGGGTCAGCAGTGCATTTTCAATGAGTACATTTATTTCTGGACAATAAAGAAATCTGGATACAATGGATCAGTCAACTGGTATAGTCTGAAAGTTGTCTAAGCCATGTCAGCTTGAAAGCATGTATACACCAGATTATTCTTTGAAATATCAGTAGTGCAAAGTATTCAGTACAATTCTTTACAGAATGCATTGTGATTGTCTCTTTACTGTTTAATGTACAAATTCTAGATGTAGCTATAGCAGAACCTTCAGACAACCATAAGAGGGGAAGCAAAATTCTTTGGTAATGATAGTAAATGTCTGTGGTCATTTGATTATACTCACCAATAACATCAGAATATAAAAGAGTAAGTTTTTGGGAGAGTACACTATACAGCTATTTCCTAAGGATTTTATCAATGTTCTCATGAGCATAAGGACAAACAATGGATGGCAAAGTAATGGAAAAATCTTCAAGGCAATGTGTAGAAATTTTTAAAATTAATTTTAACTTTACAATTCTAATGCAGCGTTGTCAAAGCATGTTTTCTGATTTAACAGATTATTTGCAAGTCTTAAATTTTTGCCCATTGAAAAATATGGAAGACAACAAATCCATTTCTAGTACTTTTTAAAATTTGTTTGAAAGGAAGTGAAAGACAGAGAGATGAGAAGAAGGGGGGAGGGCCCAGAGCAGTCTCCATAGTTGTACATCATTAATTTTTTTTTTCTACATAGTTTCATTCTACGCCAGTGAATGTGGGGCCACATGGGGCAGAATCAAAATGGGTACCTCCCTCATTGAAGGTGAGAACCTTCACCACCATCCTGGCAGCTACCAGTTGTGCACTGCAGTTCATCATGAGGGTTTGCACGAGCTGGGGCTAGGATTTGATCCCTGGACCTTGCAGTTGCAAGGCAATTGCTCAGCCTTTTGAGCTATTCCAGCATTCCCTCTAGTACTTTTTATAGAGTGAAAAAAACAGTACTGTATGGTTTTCCAGGGGCTTTCTGGGAAATATAAAACAATGTTGTAGGTGTAAATATTTATTTTATAATTTTTATTTTTTCTTAAGTATAGGGTCTGATTTAGGACAGTAAAATCCAAAGATTTACCATAGATATTTGACCACTAGATTGAAATAGGAGCTTGGATGCCTAAGCAATAGATTTTAAGGAAACTTAGCTGTTCCACATGTGAGAAAACTTTGTTCTGCTTTCAATAATGAAGGGCATGATAAAGTTATCTCAAAAAGATAAGCGTTTTGGTAGGGCATAGAATCTCTTCTATTTCTGGGCAGAATGAACAGTAGGTAAAATATGATCATTCATCATTTTAACAGAGGGAAAGCCAAATTCCAGTTTGGCATTAATATTTGGCAGTTAATGCTTCATAGCATTTTAAAAATAAACATATCAAACTGAGCTAACTTTGGCAAAAATATTTACCCAACCCTTTGTGTCTTTATAGACACATTAATTGCAGATATTTTAAACAAAGACAGATAAAAATCACCTTCCTGCCTAGAATTGGAATTACAAACATTTTTATGATCATTCAGGCTTTGCTTTTCAGTATCCTCTTTCTTTTTTCTTTTTTCTTAAGATTTATTTTATTGTTTTTGACAGAGACAGAGGGAGACAGAGAGAAGGGGGAGGGCCCAGATTTGACTCCATAGTTGAATGTCATCCATTTTTGACACGGTTTCATTCCGCACAGGTGGGCAGGGTGGTGCAGGGCTGGAACCAGGCCAGGAACCTCCCGTATGGGGGGAGAGCCCCTGTAAGCTGGGCCCTGAACCAGGGGACTCCCACATGGAAGCTTACCACAGCAAGAACCAAACTGGGGGCTTCCCTCATGGAAAGCACACCTCAGTTCAGCATATGGGTCTGCATGGGCCGGGCCAGAATTTGATTCCCAGTCCCCAGGGTTGCAAATTGAGCACTTAACCCACTCATCCATCCCAGATTTCCCTCAGTATCCTCTTTCAAATTCTGAAATAATCAAACACTTTAAGAATAAAATACTATCTACATAATGTATGTATATATATATATATATATATATATATACATATATATATATACACACACACACATATATATATATATATATATATATATATATATAATATGTATATCACTTTATTACTTTGTCTACACATTTATGCTTTTTGATCACCATATTTCCCTAGGAAAATCTCAGCTATTCATATTAATTGTAACTTTTAAAAAAAGAAATCATATCAACTTCAGAGAAATGTTTGATGATAGTTCATTGAGAAATATCTATCATATACAAGCATCTTAGTATACTGTCAAAACCTATGAATATGAATAACATAATTTGCTATTGTCACATACATGTAAAATGTATTAAGGTAAAAATAATGAGCATCTTCATTAAGATGGTCCAAATGTATAGTCTCTCTCTTTTGTTTGTATACTTGTACACCTGGAAACCATGTAATTGATATCAATTAATGTCACTCCAATACAGTCTCTTTTTTTTTTTTAAGATTTATTTTTATTGTTTTTGACAGAGAGAGAGAGAGACAGAGATAGAGACAGAGAGAAGGGGGAGGGCCCAGAACAGTCTCCGTAGTTGCACATTACTGGTTTTTCCACATAGTTTCATTCCACAGGTGGGCGTGGAGCTGCACAGGGCAGGAACTGGGCCGGGGTCTCACCCCGGTGAGAACTGAACTGGGGGCACTCCCCAGTTCAGCATATGGGTTCGCATAGCCAGGGCCGGGATTTGATCCTCGATCCCCAGGGCTGCAAAGTGAACGATTAACCCACTGAGCCATCCCGGCTTCCCCACAATCTCTTGAAATATAGAAACAAGAAGCAAAATGTATGTTTAAATTTATGCTTATTAATCAATGTTTTAATATTCACTATTACTAACATATTGAACAGATATCCAAATAATATCTGTGTTAACTTTGTCTAATACTTACTCACATTTTTAGTCATTTAAGATCTTGGAAATAACATTTGAGCTGATACACAACAAATATAATTATTGCTCTAAAAATGTTTATCAGAAGTGTTATTCAATTATTTTGAACACTAATTTACCTTTCTAAGTTCGTAAATATTATATAGGGGAGTTATATCAGTTTATGTGATAAGTAAAACCATTTAAGACCTTTAGAAAATTCAGACTAAAGAGGACAATTTACGATAAAACAGCTTAAATCTTATAAAAATAAATTGTATTCTTGTGCTATATTTAATAAAGAAGATGGCGATTCCACTCCTAATTTTTTTGAGGCCTTATGACCCAGCAATCCCTCTCCTGGGTATCTACCCAAAAAACTTGAAAACCTTAGTCCACAAAGATATCTATACCCCAATGTTCATCGCAGCACTGTTCACAGTGGCCAAGTAGTGGAAACAACCACAGTGTCCTCTGATAGATGACTGGATAAAGGAATTGTGATACCTTTATGCATGGAATACTACTCAGCAATAAGAAAAGATGATATATAGCCATTTGTGACAACATGGATGGACCTTGAAAACATCTTATTATGCAAAATAAGTCAGACTGAAAGAATCAAGAAACATATGATCTTGCTTATAGGTGAATATAAAACAGAAAGTAACAAAGAAGCAAAAACTCATGGACACAGACAGTCTTATAGTGGTTACCTAAGGGTAAAGGGAAAGGTGGGGTGGGAGAGTTGTGAGGAGAGTAGAGAGGGTGCATCAAATATATGGTGATAGAAAGAGAGCTGATTCTGGGTAGTGAATGTATAATGCAATGCATAGACAATGTAATGTGGAATTGTACGCCTGGAAACAATGTAATTGTTATCAATCAATATCACCCCCAATAAATTTAACAATTAAAAAAACGATAAAACAAAATAATAAAGAAGATAAAAGACATATGCTGCTTTTTAAAAATTTTCTTAGACCAAAATTATTAATCCATTCTTATTTGTAGAAAAAACAATTGTGTTATGTTAATTTAGATTTATTAAATGTTTCTGAGGAAGCAGTTTTAGTAAGGATTTATGTTTAGTCAAGTATTTTATAATGTTAAAAATTCTATTTTCTTAATTTCTGTGAATTTAGAAAGTATTCTTTATATATCAATCTAAATAGAGCTCATTTAATTTATAATAACCTAGTTTATTAACACACTCCAGAGACAGCAAAATTCTTCACACTCACCTGAATTAGGGCACGTTGCTATCAGAACTATGAAGATCAGATAGCCCCAATATGAATTATGCACACCCATCTTGGACAAATTCATCTCATCAGTAAATCAATGAAAGAGAGTAAGTATGACTCCTTATTGTGGGAAAGCTCCTGAACTACTGTTTAAAATTTTTTTCTGTTTAGGTTCAAACATAGTATTTAAAAGACTCAGAGAAGAAATAAAGGCAGAGTGCCTTGGAGAACGTTGCTTATCTTGCTATGGTCAGTTTAATTACTGGTCTCATCAGAAAATTACTCAATGCATTGCTTTTTAAAATTTATTTTAAAGATTTATTTTTATTGTTTGTTTTTTTGACAGAGAGAAAGAGATAGACAGAGAGAGACAGAGAGAAGGGGGAGGGCCCAGAGCAGTCTCTATAGTTGACAGCATTAGTTTTCCATATAGTTTCACTCCACAGGTGGGCGCGGGGCTATGCAAGGCAGGAACTGGGCTGGGAGCCTCTTCCATAGGCCCCAGAAAGAACTGAACTGGGGACACACCCCAGTTCAGCATATGGGTCCATCTGGGCCAGAGCCGGGATTCCATCTTTGGGCTCTTGGGCTGCAAAGCGAGCACTTAACTCACTGAGCCATCCCAGCTTCCCCAAAATTTATTTTAAAAGAAAGATAATCAGGTATCTGGATCACATATAAATTAAGTTTTTTAAAGATTTTGTTTTCTGAGCCAGAAAGCCTCAGCTATGTAATTCTGGTGGTACTATCGCTTTTTTGATAACAGCTACATGAATTGCAGGCTTCATTGTAAAATGGAAGCATTACGAGGCCAACCTGCCAATTTATTCTTATTTCTGTGCAAGAAAAATATATAGCCGATGATCTAGATCAGGGGTGTCAAACTGGTGGCCTCTGGGCCGCATGCGGCCCCTGAGGTAATTTTTTGTGGCCCACGATGCTCTGAAATAAAATAAAAATAGAAAAAATTGTTATGAAGAAAATAGCGCTTAGGGGAGATCTAGGCAATACAGTACACATAATTCCCTTGTTAACCCTTTAACTATTGAAGATGAGTATACACGTGGGCCAGTGCCTTTCCTGGGAGCCTGTGGGCGTGTATAAACACGCTGACTCAGTTCCGGTGATGTTTGTAAATGTGATGTGGCCGGTGTGAATCTTGCTTGTTGCACCAAATGGCCCATGTTTTAATTGAGTTTGACACCCCTGAGCTAGATAAATATAAATTTTATTGAGTCATGTAAGGATTTCTTACAGAAGGGGACTTTTCAGTTATTTATAAGTTACTAAGAAAGTTTACTAACATGAATAGATATTTTCTCTTGTCAGTTCACCACTGCTTTACCCCCCACTCTCCACCCCGTACCCACTGTTTTCCCTCTTGGAAATAAAAACAATGTCTAGAATCTGAAAACGTTTGGTTTAAGAGTAATAGAGCTTTAAACTGTTGCCATTTCCTTTATGACAATTGAAAGGTTAGCAACCCCACTTTGTTATTGTTTTATTTGACACTTAGGATCAAGTGAGATAGCTATTTATAGGTCTAAAAGAAGAATGAAAGAAGAATGCATCAACTTTTTGCTACACCTTATTTTCTATTTAATCAAACAAAAAATCCCACTTCTTCTCTCTAAAAGAAGCATTAGCCCTGGATTGTATCAATGGACAGTATTTAGCATTCTATCTTACTTTGATAATTATCAGCAGATTTCCCAAATATTTACAAGATCTGACTATTCAGTTCATGGATTTGCCACTGTGCACCTTCATACGCTGGCAGCACTGAACAAACCACTCAGTAAGGTTTCATATCCTTGGTATTTCAGTGTGTCTTAGCTGTGTTCCTATCTACATATGGCGGTGTCTTGTTGAGTGGCATTCATTATCACTGTTGCGAGTTTTGTGTGCTCTCACAAGAATATTGGAGCTAAAATTAAAGCAAGAAACAAATATTACATTTCTTGTTAAAGTTGACAAAGTTGGAAGTGAAAACAGACAGGTTAGTCCAAATTTATGAGGATACTGCTATGAAGGAAATGGCAATGTACAAATAGATTAAATGTTTTTCTGAGGGGAGAGAAAGAGTCACTAATGAGAGACATAGGGGTGGCCAGTAATGAGCAGAACTGATTAAAACATTGCAAAATTTGTTGAATTGTGCATCAAAATCATCAACTGAAGTGAGAAGCACAGCAGACCAAGTAAACACTGGTGGAGAAAAAGTTAGAAAAATCTTAACTGAAAATCTTGGCATGAGACAGGTGTATGTAAAAATGGTTACAAAGGAGCTCACCAATTAACAAAAGCAAAGGAGAGTCGATATTTGTCAAGACTTTTTTGGAGAGGCAAGATGATGTTTTGGGCTGTGTTTTCTCTGGTGATGAAACATGGGTGTACCAGTACAATACTAAAACAAAGTGTTCAAGTGCACAATGGAAGTCAGCCAATTCTTCATGACCAAAAATGTTCCATCAATCCAAATCAAGGGTCCAAACTATGTTGCTAAGCCTTTTTTTAATATCAGAGGGATTGTTCATTATGAATTTGTACCAAATGGACAGTTAGCCAAGTTGACTATGGTATTTGCAAGTGCTGAAATAGCTGTGTGAAAAGTTACATGAAAATCACCTGAACTTTTCTCCAATAACTCCTGGCTCTTGCATCATGACAACGCACCAGCTCACAAGGCACTGTCTCTGAGGGTGTTTTAGGGCAAAAACAAATGAGTGTATTGGAGCACCCTACCTATTCACCTGATCTGGCTCCCAGTGACTTCTTTCTTTACTTGAAGATAAAGGAAATATTGAAAGGAAGACATTTGGATGACATGCAGGACATCATGGATAATACAATGATGGCTCTGATGGCTATTCCATAAAGAGCTTCAAAATTTCTTCAAAGGGTAGACTAGGCCCTGGCATCTGTGCATAGCCTCCCAAGAAGAGTACTTCGAAGGTGACTATAGTGATATTCAGTGATGAGGTATGTAACACTTTTTCTAGGATGAGTTCCTGAACTTAATTGTCAGACATTGTACATCGTGAAAGACATTGTGAAAAGGGAGAATCTGTAATACCAATTTTCTTGGACTTCATGTCTTTCAAACAGAGCTTAACCAAGGCTTTACTAAAGTCTGTATGGGACAATGAGTACCCTTTGACCACTGGGATTTAATCATGCTTGTTTATATCCAATTCAATATTTTCATTATACTATTTTCTCAAAAGAAATATTAACCTTCACTAGATAGAGGGGAAACCTTGGAAGAACATTGGAGGAGCCCTGGGATAATATTTCAAGCATGGCCAAGGATAGGTATATACTCAAAGTATTAGCATAGTATTTAAGAAAAATATAAAGAAAATAGAAGAATTATATCTGTGGTAATGAAGAATCTATGCTTGTGTATTTATTATAAGAACAATTTTAAAATAGAGGATAAAAGCATATTAATATACAGGTTTGCAATAATAATCACATATAGTTTGTAAGATTTATCTGTTAAGACCACTACAATATTTATTGGTTGTATTAGTTTCTTCTTGCTTTCATTAAATAATTATTCAGGGGGAGCTGGGATGGCTCAGTGGATAAAGTGCTCACTTTGCAGCCCCCGGGACCGAGGATCGAATCCCAGCCTTGGCCCATGCGGACCCATATGCTGAGCTGGGGAGTTCCCCCAGTTCAGTTCTCACTGGGGTGAGACCCCAGCCCAGCTCCTGTCCTGTGCAGCCCTGTGCCCACCTGTGGAATGAAACTATGTGGAAAAAACCAATGATGTGCAACTACGGAGACTGCTCTGGGTCCTCTCACTTCTCTCTGTCTTTGTATCTCTCTCTGTCTCTCTGTCAAAAACAATAAAAATGAATCTTAAAAAAAAAAATATTCATAGTTGGTTAGGTTAAATAGGGCAATTTATTACCTTAAGAGTTTTGGAGGTCAGGAGTCTAAAATGAGTCAGCAAGCCTACATTAATTGGTGCTTCCAAGGGAGAGTATGCTTTCTTGCTACTTCCAGTATGTGGAGGTGGCCTTTGTTTCTTCGGCTCTCAGCATTTTCTCCATCTGCAAAACAGACAGAGTAACATCTTCACATTCCTTTGCTTTCTGCTGCTACTTATAAGGACCTTCACAATTACATTGAGCACACATAGATATTCCAGGATAATCTTCCCATCTCAAGATCCTCAATGTGCACCCATTTGCAAAAGTCCCTCTTGCCATGTAAGGTAACAAATCCACAGGACACTGAGCATCTTTGGGAAGCTGTTTTTCTGCCTACCACACCAGTCTCTTATCAATTGCTTCTCAACAACATATAGCGATAATAGTTTCCTTAATTTTGTGTCAGTACATCATGTTTTTTGGTACTGCTTTGGTGCTCAGCTGAATATAGTCAATAGAGAAAGAAAGAGAATGATTGAAATATGCAAGAGACCTCAAAGAAAAACACCTACTTAGTCATGAAGCAGGATGAGAATGGCTTTGATAAACCAATATTTGGGTCACAAATATAGCCAGTGTGATAAGCTTTTAGTGTAATGTTTCTCATTCTGATTTCTAAATTTGTATTGTATGAGTTTCCTATTGTTGCATAACATAATACTTAATTATTTAAAACAACATGAATTTATTTAATAGGTTCCATGGACCAAAAATCTGGAAAAAGTTAGGATGGTCTGCTGATCAGGGTCTCATAAGGCAGTAATCAAAGTGCTAGAATGTGTTCTTATCTGGTGGCTTCTCTGGGGAAAATAAATTATTTCCATGCTCATTCAGAATTCAGACCCCTGGCAGAATATATTTTCTGTGGCGAAATGACTAAGGGCCCCCAATTCTTATTGTTGGAAGCCATCGTCAGATCCTAGAGACCAAGCACATTTTCCTGCCATGTGGTCTTTTTCACCACATATAGTTCACAGAGTGGCCCTTTGTTTTTCAAACCCAACAGGAGAAGGTCTAACTCCCAAGAAAGAGTCTTATCTAATGTAAGGTAACTGTGGTCAAGACATACCATTATCACTTTTGTTATGTAATGTAACCTAATCAAGGGAGTGGCTTATCATCTCCTTTGACTGTCTTTCTTCCTTTCTTCCTTCTTTTCTTCCTTTCCTCTCCCCACCCCCTTCCTCCTTCCCACTCTTCCACCAGCTTTCCTGCCTTCCTTTCTTCCCTCCCTTCTCTCACTCTTCCTGTTCTCTCTCTCTCTCTTTTTCTCTCTCAGAAATAGTTTATGGATGCTGCCTACATTCAAGGGAAGGATGGTGATTCACTAAAGGGTCACTTTAGAGTACGTCTGCCACATAGATGTTTAGTTCTTTTTAAGAATATAATATATTTTTGAGGAATTTTTATAGCTGATCTCATCACATACTTAAAGAGTAGAAGGCAAACAAAGAAAATAATTAAAATCACAGTTAAAAACATAGGGTATTGAAATTTAAGTAATCGGATTATTAACCATCCTCATCAATCTGGAGTAAAGTACACTTGATTCGCAATGCCATTATTTTTTGTTATCAATGCAGTCATCTGTTCAGATGGTGCTATTGAGTACTTAATTAATTATATGCCAAATATCAGATGTTAAAATACAAACACAGGTACAGTAAAAGTCACTACTATCAAAAGCTAAGTTTGCTAAGATATATAAGGACATAATTGTAATGTAATGTAATAAATATCATAATGGTTTTATTGTACTGGCACCAAAAAGGGTGCCATTCTTTTAAACCCCCTTGATATCAAGAAAAGCCTCACTGGAAAAGTTTACTGTGCTTTGGCTGGGTCCTTAAAGATAATTCAACATTGGAGGTAGGGAATAGGTTGTATTGCCGTGATGAAACTGTAAGCTGAACAGAGAGAATGTAACACTTGAAGCATGGGAGCAAACCATAGATTAGGATCCCCAAGGAAAAAGAGACTGAGATAAGGAATTTTGAGGAAGTCCATTACCTAGAAGGTAGTTTCAGGATGCAGAAGCATGGTAATAGAATCAGAAAGATAATAAAAGATGCAGTGACTAAATAACTTCTGTGAGAAATCAGAGTTTGATTCTTTTTTTTTTTTTAAAGGATTTTATTTATTTATTTTTTAATTGTTTTGACAGAGAGAGAGAGAGAGAGAGAGAGGAGAGAGATACAGAGACAGAGAGAGAACTGAACTGGGGGCACTCCCCAGTTCAGCACATGGGTCCACACAGGCTGGGGCCGGGATTTGATCCTTGGTCCCCGGCACTGCAAAGTGAGCGCTTAACTCACTGAGCCATCCTGGCTTCCCCAGAGAGTTTGATTCTTTCAGGACTGTCTTAGAAAAAAAAATGCCTCCATGAACCATCTACGTGAATAAAACTGGAGCATTTTTCTCCTGCCTCTCTGACCCCAGTGACTGAGAACTGCCTCAGGGCTGGTTAGTCCCCCTCAACTTCTGGCTGTGTTTACTTGTGACTTGAGGTGGCACCCATGGTAAGAGAAAAGTGCTGGAATGAAACAGCAAGATGTCATTCATGGTTGATCTATAACAGTGTCAGGTGAATTCTCACAAAATTGTTCATGACATCTGCAGGTAAAATTGGAGTTGGGCCAAGGTATATAAAGTGGGGCACCAAAGATGTTTATTACTAAGATTAAAACAGTAAGTTCCATTCAGGAAACTACAGTAATTTAGTATAGGTGAAGCACTAGGTATGAAATAGAAATAGTGTAGGAAAAACATTTTGTGTGGCAATTCAATAAGATATAAAGAAACCAATAATTTGGCCAAAGAATAAGATAGAACAAGGAATTTAAAAAGGGATTTAAAAATACCTCATACTTCTACAAAATAATTAACCAATATTGATATACTGATTAATTTCCTCTAGTATGCTTCAAGGTGAATGATTCAAGGTATCATTCTAAAGGTATATTCAGGAGTGTCCAAACTTTTGGCTTCCCTAGGCCTCATTGGAAGAAGAATTATCTTGGGCCACACATAATATACACTAACAGTAATAGCTGATGAGCTAAAAAAAAAATAAGCACAAAAAAAAATCCTATAAAGTTTTTAAAAAGTTGATGAATTTGTGTTCGGCCTCATTTAAAGCTCTCCTGGACTGCAGGTTGGATAAGCATGATATATATGATATGGATATCTGGAATGTATCCAGCCATGTAACCATTCTCAGTATATTGGCAATGGCTGGACTTTTTCCAGACAGTGTGTGTGTGTGTGTGTGTGTGTGTGTGTGTGTGTGTGTGTATATATATATATATATATATGTATGTATATATATGTATACATATGTGTGTATATATATGTATATATATGTATATATATGTATACACACACACACACACACCACATTATGTATATAATGTGATAATAAAGCAAATATAAAAATACTCTTTAAAACATAATTTCTAATGTTTACTTAATATTTTTTCTTGAATAAATGTCTTAATTTATTCAATTCTATTTACCAAGTTATTCTTTTATTCCCCAACTTTATCTATTTGAAGTACCAACATCTTTATAACTGAATTATTTTTTTACTTTCTGGAATATTCCTTTAGAATTGGTCTCAGAAGTAGAATTATCTGATTAAAGGCAAATGATAAAGATTACTAACATTGTTCTTTATGTTTTGCCCAAGTGATTGAAAAATGTTGTAGTTAAATCCAGAATAGATGATGATGACAATGCAGATGATGACAATAGAAATCATAGGGATGATATTAGAGTCTATTTGCAAGATTACCCACCCTTCTTAATCATATCTCCTAGTTCTCACACTTTTATATAGTTTCCTGCTCTTGAATCTAAGCTGGCTCTATGATTCATCTCTACCAAAGAGTAAATATTCCACATTAGGCTTGTGGCTTCAATGGCTAGTATAAAATATTGTTATAGCTTATTTCCTGGCCTCAGGTTACTTGTCCTGTGGGAAGCCAGCCTCCATTTAAGAAACTTACATATCCTGAGACTGCTATGTTGCAATAAATTCAAGCTACCAAATGGAAAGGTTAAATAGAAAGATTCCTGGCTAGTACAAAGCTACTTGCAATATTATAGATGAGGTATAAAACATGTGAATTTAGAAGAAATCATATTAGATGTTCAGCCCAATTGTACCTTCATATAATTTTAGCTTAGCTGCCAAGTGATTGCAATCACAGGAGGAAACCTAAATAAGAACTGCCTCACTGAATTCAGTCACACAGGACTACAGAAGATAACAAATTAATCATTGATTGAAACTACCCTGTTTCCCCAAAAATAAGACAGTGTCTTATATTAATTTTTGCTCCCAAAGATGCGCTAGGTCTTATTTTCAGGGGGATGCCGTATACGTATTTCAGCGAGAGGCAAAACTGTAAGTAGGTCTTATTTTCGGGGGATGTCTTACTTTAGGGGAAACACAGTATCAAGTCTTGTGGTATTTTAGTGAACACTAATAGATAATCAGAAAATAATAGTAAAAAACAAAAACATATTGAGAATTTACTATATTCAAGGCAAGATAAGGACTTTACAACCATTTACTTGTATTCCCAGCAACCTTATGACATGTATATAATCTTTTTTTAATATTATTAAATAATGAAACGTAGGCTCAGAAAGGTTTTCTAATTTGCTGAAGGTCACACAGACATTAAGAAGTAAGAATGGTCTTTAACTCAGATCAATCTGAATCTAACTTTGCTTTAAATCATGTTTCTATTAAAATGTATGTAACAATGCCCCTTAGCAGCTACTTGAAAACCTTAGTCCACAAAGAAAAATGCACCCCAATGTTCAATGCAGCACTGTTCATGGTGTCCAAGTTGTGGAAACAACAAAAGTGCCCATATATGACTGGATAAAGAAGTTGCACTTACATTTTCACAATGGAATACTACTCAGCAATAAGAAAGAATGATATACAGCCATTTGTTATAGACAACATGGATGGACCTTGAGATCATCATGTTAAGTGAGATAAGTGAGACTGAAAAAATCAAGTACCATAAGACTTCACTTATCTGTGGAACATAAAACTGAAAGTAATAAAGAAACAAAAACCTATGAACACATTCAATAGTTTAGTGATTACCTGAGGGAAAGGGGGAAGGGGAGTTGGGGATGAGAGAGAGGGCATTAAATATATGGTAATGGAAAGAGAACTGACTCTGGATGGTGGGCACACAATGCATCACATAGATGATATAATGTAGAATTGTACACCTGGAGCCTATGTAATTTTTACCAACCAATATCACCCTAATAAATTTAACCATTAATAATAATAAAAAAATTTTCTGTAGCAATGCCCCTTAGCAGTTTTTATATTTTGCAAATTTATTAGGGAAAATGAATTCTCATTATAGCATTAAGTTTTATATCTTTACTTCTTTAAAAGTTATTGAAATATAGTTGGCATACTATTGTGTAGTAGTTTCAGTGTACAATATGCTGTGATTCAACAGTTATATATCTTATGATGTGATTTCCATATTAAGTCTAGTAACATCTGCCTCTGTGTAGTTATTACAATATCATTGACTATATTCCCATGCTGTACAACATATTTCTGTGGCTTATTTATGTTAGAACTGGAAGTAGGTACCTCTCATTACTTTCACCTTTTCAATCATCCCCTCTACCACTTTCCCTTCCGGCATTCATTGGTGGACATGAATAGAATTTATCCAAAAAAGACAAACAGATGGCCAACTGATATGTGAACAGATGCTCAACATCACTAACCATTAGGGAAATGCAAATCAAAACCACAATGAGATATCAGCTCAGATCTTTTAGAATGGCTATTATCAAAAAATCAACCGAAAAGTGTTAGTGAGGAAGTGGCGAAAAGAGAACTCATGCATTTTTTGGTGAGATTGTAAATTGGTAAACTGTAATAAAACAGTATAGAGATGTCTCAAAAATTAAAAATAGATCTACTATATGACCCAGAAATTATAATTTAGGATATTTATATGAAAAAAATGAAAAAGAATAATTCAGAAAGAATATGTGCACAGTTACGTTCATGCATTATTATTTTCAATGGCTGAAATATGAAAGAAACCTAGATTTCCATCAACAGATGAATAGATAAAGAAGATACACACACATACACAAATACTACTCAGCAGTAAAAAGAATGAAATATTTTTATGACAACATGGATAGACTAGACGGTATTATGGTAAGTGAAATAAATCAGAACAAGACAAACACCATTTGGTCACACATATTTTGAATCTAAAAAGTAAAACGAACAAACAGAACAAAAATAGACTATAGAAACATAGAACTAAAAATGGTATATCTTTATTTTTTAAATGATGTATTTTTTAGTCTAGGAAAACAAGAAATGAATCTGAAGATGAACAATACCAGTAAATGGTAAAAAAAAAAAAAAATATATATATATATATATATATATATATATATATATATATATATATTATACACATATAATCACTTTTACAAATGCTTTTTGTATATTTCACTTAATTCTCCCAATACTCATATGATCAGAACTATTATCAGACACATTTTTCAGGTACACATTTAAGGCATAAAAAGATTCAGTCAGTATCTTACTCAGCTAACTAGTAAGAAACAGAGTTAGGCTCTGAACAAAGGCATTATGGTTTTAGAGAAATCTATACACATAGGTAGTGTATAGTATGCCACATATGTTATAATGTTAATATTTAAAACAAAAAATTTGGCTCTCTCAAAATTGAAACCATCACAAAATACTAGTATTAATTTTGGAAAAATTCATATATCACAATAGCCAAGATATGGAAACAACCTAAAAGACCATCAATGGATGAATGCATAGAGAAATTTGATATATATGCTGTCTGAAAAGTATCTAGTCATGTAAATATTCTCATTATATTGACAATAGTTGGATTTTTTTTCTGGACAGCCCTCATGTATATACTATTCAACCACAGAAAAGCGAGAAATCCTGCCATATGTAATGCTATGGATGTTTTAGAGGACTTTATTCTAAGTAAAATAAGCCAGTCACAGAAAGACAAATACTGCATGATACCACTCACAGGAAGTATCTAAAATATAATAGTCAAACTCATAAAAACAGACAGTAGAAAGATGGATGCCAGAGACTGGGGAAAGGGAAATAGGGAGTTCAATAGCTATAAAGTTCATTTGTGAGATAATTAAGTTCTAGAGATCTGCTGTTTCTGCAACTTACAATGCTGCATTCCGCTCTTGAAAATTTGTTAAGTGGGTAGATTTCATGTTAAATGTTCTTACCACAATAACAAAGAAAAAATAATTTACGTAGTAGTAGAGACTGTAGGCCTTGTGATGAAAAATGAAGAATGTGCTCAATACCAACACTTCTGAAGATAGATACAAAAGATAACGTGGCTACAAACCGTATCTATGTCAGTTTAACTTTTAGTCATCAGCTCTAAAAGTCCTGAGAGAGGAAGATATTTTTGTTTTGCTTTTCTAATGGTGTTGCTTGTTCTGAATCTAGAGTAAATGAAATCCCAGTCAATTTGCAAGATATGTAACATGTATTTAAGAAATTACACAATTCAAGCCCTATCAGCCAAACATAATTCTTTATTAGAACATGATTAAATCTATATGGTGCCTCATTGATTGTCTGCTGTGTAGGCAACAAAGGCTCAAGGTCTACTGAACGCAGATTTATAATTGGTGATGAGTCAATAGCAAAGAGATAGAGTGTTCCTTGGTACAGTATGGGTGTTTGGATTTCATGTGCCCTCAGTGTCAATAAGAAGGACAATGATATTTCTTGAAGACTTTGACTGGTGGCGCTAAGTATTTTCAAGGTCTAGAAAATAGAAAAGCTTATGCAATGTCAGGCTGAAGGAAAACATTGTCTTTTATATAGAAGATTTCAAGTATTTGCTTAAATGCTTCTTTTTCTGGTCAATTATTTTATTTTCTTTTTTAAACCTAAGTTCAACAAGTGTGTAATTATGAGTAAAACCAGCAGTTTATTTGAACTATAAGCTACCTCTTAAAAAAGGAATAATTCTGATTGTATCATAATTCTGATTGTATCATAATTCTGATTGTATCATAATACTTTGCTCAAAAATGCTACTATATAAGTTGGCTAGGGCATCCATAACACTGTACCACAGACTTGGTAGCTTCAGCAACAAAAATTCTGCACTTATATATGGCTGTCTTCTCTCTGTGTCTTCGTATGGACTCCCCCTGTGCATGTTGGTGTCTTAATCTTCTCTTTTTATAAGGACACTAGTCATGTTGGATTAGGGCCAACTGCAATTACTTTATTGAACCTGAATTATCCCTTCAAGTACCCTATCTCCACATACAATCACATTCAGGGATACTGTGAGCTGGAACTTCAAAATATAAATTGGGTGGGAGGACCAAATTCAGCCTATAACAGCAGATATCCTCTCTCCAGTGCTGCTTAATCCTATCCACCATAAGTGTTTTGTGTTTCCTATAAATAACCTACAACTTAAGAAGCTGATTCTGTGGCAAATACCACCCCCCACCCCCAGAATCAATGAATGCACAAATGTAACAAAAAAATGGCCAGAGAGGAAAAAAAATAAGTGAAGTCATTTGAATACCTTTTCAAAGGCTTCCAAAAGGTAAGCACTTGCCAAATATTACAAAACTGATCTACCCAATCATCCAGTTTCAGCCATGATGGTTTACACTTTCTTGGAAAATCTTCCACAAGAAACAGGCTACATTTCTTAAATGAGACCTAATGTAATTATATTAAGAAAACAGCACAAGTTATTTGTCAAATTAGGCCACTGTTTTTTAGTAAACATACTATTCTTAAACATGATGAAAAGAGATGTTAACTTATTAAATGGAGCCATAGAGTTTTACAATGACCAATGTATGTTGATGGAAACTTACAGAGAATATCGTGGAACATATAAAATTATATAAGGAGAAAAATGAAAATTATAAATACAATTTATGTAAGTGGAATCTAAGATGCTTTATGAACTTTACAAGTTTCCTCTGGATTGTGAGCGCTGATGACAATGCACTGAGGATCTTCAGTGTCTACCTTTCCCCCCACATACAAAGAACCTGTGCAACTTTCTTTTTTTTTTAATATATTTTTATTTATTTATTTTTATTTTTGACAGAGAGAGAGAGAGAGAGATACAGAGACAGAGACAGAGAGAGAACTGAACTGGGGGAACTCCCAGTTCAGCATATGGTTACGCACGGGCCGGCACCGGGATTCGATCCCCGTCCCCGGCGCTGCAAAGTGAGCTCCTAACCCACTGAGCCATCCCGGCTTCCCCACTGTGCAACTTTCTGAGAACAAACCTGTTATAAGTATATCTGAGTACTTACAAATCATTCTTTTCCTCATCTTATTTACATATATCATATAAATTCCTAATTTGCTGTTGAGCATAATTCTTCATGGACATATTCATTTAATAACAGAACTTTTCATCACAGCCACTTCTAATGGAAGTAGTAGGAATACATGAATATGGAAATGAATATGCTGATCTCCAGAATATTTCAAGCGACTAACCTATGATATCTCAACAAGGGGTAGCCCAGGGATGGTGAGAGGTCAGCTCAATGGCTCATCTGCTGCACACAATGAAATAACAGACTGCAGTACATGAGCGGGCGAGAGAAGTCACCACTAACAGACCAAGCTTTAAGGCCCTATAGTGGAGTGTGGAACACTGAAACATTGGAAGTAGTAGGAGTGCATAAAGAAATGGAACACTGAAACATTTTTTTTTTTTTAAATAATATTCAAGTACTTTTCTTGAAATACTGGAGCAATTATTTTGATCTACTCCTGAAAAGAAAAGTTGCTGGTGTCCTACCTCTCTTTGCTGCTATCATTGTGTGATCACAGTTATATTTTTAAAATTTCATAAAATATTAAACATCAGAAACTTAAATAAATTATTTATTTATTATTTATTTATTATTTATTATTTATTAAATAAAAAAATAAGTAAGTTAAAGACATATTTACTCATTGATAAAAGCAATGAGTTGCCATTCTATGTATGTTTCTGATTTTTTTCAAAACATCTGAGTGCTTATCATTCTTAGGTAGAACCTTATGTATTTGTGTTTTTTTTCAAATTTGTTTCCTGTTGTGGTTTTAAGTAAGTAGATCACCTGACCTTTTGGATTAAAGAATGAAAATTATCTCCTAAAGAATTCTTTTCTTTTTCTTTTCTTTTATTGTTTTTGACAGAGAGAGAGAGAGAGAGAGAGAAAGAGAGAGAGAGAGAAACCGAGAGAACATGGAGGGCCCAGAGCAGTCTCCATAGTTGTACGTCATCTGTTTTTGATATACGGTAGTTTCATTACACATGGGTGGAAGCCTCACAGGGCAGAAACCAGGCCAGGGGCCTCCTGCATGGGAGGCACACCCCCATGGGCTGGGGGCTGAACTGGGGGCCTTCCACATGACAAACTTGCCCCAGTGAGAACCAGTTCAGTATATGGGTCTCCACATGCCTGGGCCAGGGTTCAATCCTCACACCCCAGGACTGAAAGGCAAGTGCTTAACCCGACATCCCCTTCTAATGAATATTCATGCTTCATGTTTTTCTATAGTTACAAAACTAACTGCATATTAATGAAGAAATTATTTATCTCTAGATTTTAATGATATGATCTAAGAAGTATTGCCAAGATCCTCTGAGAATTCACATTATGAAAATGTTGCAAAACTTATAATGGCAGAGAACATTAAGTCCCCAAATTGCAGCTTGGCCTGAGGAAAACCTTTGTGAAGTCTGGTAATGCAAGCCTATATTACTGAAAATACAATGTCTTGGGTGACAAATGAAACTTTCTCTTCTAGATACAAGCAAAATTATTTTCACTGTTTATGACATAAGAATCCTATATGTAACTATGTAATACTGTGTACACTGATGTCTGGCTGAAGAAAAAAACTTTTATTTCAGGGAAATTAATATTACCAAAAAGATGAAAACTAATTAGCAGAAAGTAATGACTTTCAAGGTGTGTTTTAACCATATAGCTGTTATATTTCTAACTTGCTCATTCATATATACTTATTATTTCTCTTCAAAAAGTATTTTTGTGACTTTTTAATATAGGTAAAATGTGTTAGATGAATGTGCCCCATCAAACATGTGCTGATTGTGTGAAAATCATTATTTGAATTTTTTAAAACTCCTATTTGAAACACTGATCCTAGGGAAATAGTAATTTAAACACTCCCTTTAAGACATTGTGTGTTAACATTCTATATATGATTGTATTGCTATATTTATAAAATGTATCACATATTTTATGTAACTGTTAATAAAAGAACTATAATACCAAAGTTTGAATAAATGTGAATGTTTATTACCCCTTATAGCTTAATTTAGGATTAAAAAACTTACTAATTCTAAGGTTAATTCTTTTTGGTTAGGAAAGAAGTTTTTCTATAAATTAAGCTAAAGTCAGTTTATCTAAATTCATTGCCATTTAATTCATGCCTTTCTATATAAAGGCAATAGTTATTAAAAATCTCCTAAAATGTGCTTTATATTACTTTGTAATCTTTTTATTCTAACTAATACTTATTGAGCATCTGAACCAGAGCTTAAGAACTTAAAGATGAGGTAGACACAGAAATTAATTTCTAGACATTTAATAATATAATCAGCTAATAATTAGCCATTCCTTGCCCAAATGTCTATTTTGTCTCAATTTCTTGTTCAGAAAAATATCTTGATCAATTCCTGATGTCTAGATATCCTCTTCCCTGTTTGTATATTAATGCTGGTTAGTTTTCCTGCCCTTCATCCATTCTTTTTCTGTTTTCTTATTTCCTTCCTTTCCATCTCATTTTCCTTCTCTTTCTCCCTTTTCTTTTTTTATTCTCTCTTTTCTTCTTTTCCCTTCCTTCCCCTTTCCTCTCCTCACTCCTATCCTCTCTCCTCCCTTCCCTTCATTTCCTTTTCTTTCCTTTCTCTTCTCTTCCCTTTCTTTTACTTTTCTCCTTTCCTCTCTTTGTTTCCACCCAATGTCTGCTGTTCACTGAGATGAATTAAGTTATTTGCCATTTCATTTTCCTAAGGGCTTGTAAAATGATAATGAGTTCCCAATTATCCTTAATCAAGATATGGTAGTTACTTATTTTTTAAACTTTTTCTTGACTTTTCTCAATTAAAACTAATATGTATGTAAAAATACAGAAAAAATGTATCATCATGATGTGATAAACTCATATTTATATTAGTAAAACTGTATTCACATCCCTCAAATTGACATCCAAATGAACTAAACTTTGTTCTTACACATTTGTGATAATAGGTAAGAAATACATAAATCTGATAACTATAGTATCCTTTACGGTAGTCAAAGAAACACATTTATAAAAAGACCTTAAGGTTAAAACAAAACAAAACAATGAATATTACATATATTCACTAATTCACTAATGCAATGCAATTCTCTCTTATTACTTAATACTCTTGGCATCTTCTTGGTAAGTTTGCATAACTACATTTACAATTACAATTGCCTGCAAAAAGTTGAAACTTCAGTATTAACATGATAAAAAAAATTTTAAGAAAAAATACATGGCAGTATAAAAGTGTCCAAGCCTTTCAACTGTGATAATAAACAGAGAAAGAGTGGAAGTGTGCAAATGTTGGAATTTGATTTGAATACTGCTAAGACAGGACTTTTTATTGTGACTGATCAGCACAATAGCTTCAGGAAGACCAGCCTGATGAGACTGCTATTTGACTGTATGTTCCAAATTACAAATTGCATCCTCCATAGAATTATTTCTTCTTACTTAGGTTCAGATCAATTTAGTTTGATAATGCAAAGCACATCACTCTGCATAATTCTGCTAATCCCTCTTCAGAAAGTATGAGAAATTGGAATATCTCAATAAATAATTTACTTCTTTAGTGAAAAAGAATAAATAAAAAGAAGATTTGCAGTTTAAGATGTTTTAAATTTTTTGGAAAATAAATCTATATTAAAATACATTAATAATTTACATGTATAGGAGAATAAATTATTTTGGAGAACAGCAAAGGTAGTTTGCTCTACCTTTCATGGAGGTTGCAAAGAAATGAGAAATTCTCCTAAGGGAAAATCAAGAATGAACCACTCTCAACTGAGGTTTTCTCTGTTTTATAAACTTTTATGAAGTAGAAGAAAAAAACTAAACAAACAATAAATAGTAAGTTGTCATTTTGGGAAACTGTTCCTGGGTCTCGCATAAAGGGACTTTTATCCTTTGTTGTATTTTGACCTTTCTTAGAAGTAAACAAGAATAGATACTGGACTTGCAAGATTGCAAGCTTGTTTCTGTAGTGTCCCTCCTCTGTCCAAGGACATACCCTCCTCTGGAGCCACTAACACAAGATGAGCTCAGCTAAGCTCAACATAGAAAAAGTATAATGTTAATTCTGAAGAGGAGATTCAATATGTTCTTTCTTCCATCCCTACACTTCTTTCTTTTATGATTTTAAGTGTATTTATTAATGTCAAATATAAACTAGCATCCTAATACAGATTACCAGATTTTCCTAATCAAAAAGAACAAAATTATCACTTTCACTGCATAATCTTCAAAAAATAAAGCCCCACAAGACTGTATTTGCATATGAGAAAAATGTGAAGTTTGGTAGTATTGTTAAACAATAATCATAGTTGATTAACAGTTTTTGTTATATCATTTTTTTGGAATTACATAAAGATAATTTTGATCCCAATATTAATTATATAGTACATTTTAATCAGCAGTAAAGTCACTGATTTTAAAATATATTTATATAAATAAGATACTTTTCCCAAAATTTAGATAATCATATTATTAATATTCATATGGCTTTTTATTTTTCTTTCTTTTTTGAGGTATAATGGATCAAATTTAATAAGGCTTTTAGAATGCAAATATTCTAATATGGTACTCATCAAAGTAATTGTGCTCCAGAATCTACTTTTATTTTTCCCTTCTAGGCCAAATTTAACAGAGATGTGATATTCCATTGAGAAGTCTGAATACCACTTAATTATTAGCACTTAAGAATCAGGACTGGTTTTTGAAACATTTGACTGTATGTTTTGTTAAAAATCCGTATGGAGCTCTGGATTCTGGTAGAGAAAGCTTCACTCTGACATAAAGACAAGTGTTGATTTTTGTTGTTTCCTTTAAGAATGTTTTGCATAATTTTGTAATTGTTAAATAGATGCCTTTCCACTGTTTTTTTTTTGTTTGTTTTTTGGGTTTTTTTTTTGTTTTGTTTTGTTTTTTTAAATTTATTGTTAAATTTGATGAGGTTACATTGGTTGGTAACAATTAGATACCGTAGTTTACAGATGTACAAGTCCACATCACCTTACAGTGCTGTTGCTTTCAGTGGGTTTGCTGTTGGCAAATCTTTGTAGCAATTTGATTTTCATGTCCTTTTCAGAATTCCTCTTTCTGTCATTCGACCCCTCAAGGCAGCATTCTAATTGGTCTCCCTCACTTGCAGCTGTTCCACATGAAAAAGGTTTTGAAACTTTTCTATTCCTATCGTAAAATAAACCTTTTGTGTCCCCTTCGCCTGGGGACTTGTTATTGCTAAATGATGTTGGGTTGTAATAAGAGTTGTATAATGGAACATATTGTGTATGTTCCAGGTAATAAGACTGTTTTGACAAAAGTTTTCTGAGGGCAGTACCTTAAGCTATTAATAATGGCACATGGTTGGTCAGTATAGGAGCTATTTATTTGCATTTCTGCCAGAGGCCTTTGCATTTTGTACAGATTCTAATATGTAAGCTACCTCCTACTCTACCCATTCCATTTGTTGTTTTATTCCCCTGAACTCTAGAACTCTAAAAGCACTTAAAAGCTCTTCTCCACTAATTGTGAAAATTAATAATAGATAGATAGATAGATAGATAGATGATAGATAGAACAAAAATATCACTTCCACTGATATATATATATATCCTCAGTGTTTCTGTTAAAAATTGGGAATAATAATCTTCCTTTTAAATAAAACCTTCATGTCAAGTATTTATAGCATACACTTTTTGAGTTTAAACTGAAATGAATTGACAGTAAGTTTTATTTAAAACTCAGCATGATTCTTGGCCATATCAGCAATAGTCCACATGGCAACATGACATATATTGAGTAAAATTATTAAAATATACTTAAGTGTTGTTTTTTTTACTTGTCTTTTTAAAGTTAAAGAATATTAAAAGAAAAAAAATATTTTATCATAGAATATAGAGACCTCAACTTCAAAGCTAATCTGACCTTCCATAATTTATTATTTGACATCCACATCCTTTTCTCATTTTTAAACTGGTTGGCTCTAACCAATAGGTCTCAAAAATTTATTTTCATTGAAAATTCTGTCTTTTATGTGAATTTGTAAAGAAGCAGAAAACTAGACTGATAGTTTTGGAAGGCAGAATAATCAGCTATTACCACTTGCCATTTGGTTAGGTTAAAAAGTTGGCATGCATTAATGATAGAAGATGTGGAGGGCATTAAATGCAAAAAAGCCCAATTTCTAGCTTCTGGTCAATTCCCTTTCCCAGGAAAGACGTTAATAAGTAAAGGTGAAAAATTCAATTATTTTTCTTTTCTTATCTACTTATGAGTACTAGCTAAAGTTATATTTAGGTTCAAAGAATTCAGAGAACATTTAGGGGTCAAATCTTCTGTTACTTTTAAAAAGAGAGAAAGCATTTGACTAAACCAGACGCTAATGGCAACTGTGTAGTTGCACAAAGCCAGGAACAGGGATAGATTTGGAAAACAATCACCATTGTAGAAGGGGACCAACCTAGCCAAGAGCAGATTTCTGAAAGGGCAATTGGGCTCCTGAAAAAAAAATTTATGATGAGGGTGGTACGAAATGGGGCCAGGATGGGACCCTGAAATAAGGTCTAAGAAGAATATTGATGACAGTTTTGCACCTGTGTACACCTAGCCATCCTTCATGCAGGCCAGTGTCCAAGAAAGACGGTTCTGTGACCAAGTCCAATGTCATCTCCCTCCATTGCCAATGCAAGCCTTTCCTAGCTTGGAAGATCTCTGGTGATGAAACAAGGAAGGAAGAAACATCACAAATCAGAGAAATACTTTCTGACAATAGTTACCATGGCCCACTGGGGAAAATGGCAGAATTTGGTGTCACACTTACATGAACTGTTGCCTGTCCTAGAGAGGACACTAATACTATAGTTTCAACAGTGGAACTAACAACACTGTCAGGATAATTGTATATAGTGTCCAACAAAAGTGACACCACTTTTTTATGAGATGGTAAACTTCAAAAAGAGCATTATTTCTGCCAGACTGTATTATATATAGGTTATCAGAATGTATCCAGCCATGTAATATAAAAAATAATGGCATTTATGTCTGGAAAAAAATCCAGCCATTGTCTTTATAACAAGATCAGGAACATGGCTGTATACATTCTGGACGGCCCTCGGATATATAATTACTCTCATTGTGTATCAGGGTTTGGTACCTGGCTAGGAATAGTGTTGAGAGCAATAACAATTTTACTATAGATCTGACACTATTTAGTGGCCCGTTCACTCTGAGAACATAATTTGGAGACTCACTTCATCTCTTTCATCACCTGGTACTCCTTAGTCCCCAGTCCTATCCCTGGAAACTCTTGTCAAGCAAAAGTGACATAGAAAAAGTTGTGATTCATTTATCTCTCTAGTGATGTCCAATAGGGACCTTCTCGTTCTATTTACTATTTGGCCAATGACATGGGATTATTCTGTAGGCATAGACAAAACTTGCTTCATTAGCTCCTGAAGAGGAAGATCAGAACTGACTAGAAATCTACAGGGTGCCTCTAAAGAATGGGCTGTTCAGAGATGGGCAGAGAGCAGGCAAATATTAATTCCTTGTTATTTGTGTAGATGAGAGTTAACTTGCTATCTTTGAAAATACAAGTATAAAAATGACATTGACTTTTTTTTTAAACCCATATTGATGAATACCAAGTGTTAGAAGTATATACTAAAGACTTTGGTGAAACTCAAGCGGGCTTTAATGCTAATTTGGCTAAAAGTAGGTTTCTAGGTTTGAAGTTATTTTTCCTCATAATTTTAAATTCATTTATACTTTGTTTTATGATATCTATGGCTGTGGTTGAAATTATGAGAAATAGACAAAAAGAAAAAATGTGATGATAATTTGTACTAGGATCATTAATGTTGCAATATTCTCATGATGAATAAAAAGTATATAGAGAATATATCATGAGAATATAGTTCATGTAGGTGTGACATCAATTCTGCCATATTCCCCAGTGGGCCATGCTATTGTCAGAAAGTATTTCTCTGATTTGTGAGGAATGATGTTCTTTCCTTCCTTGTTTCATCACCAGAGTTCTTTCAGGCTAGGAAAGGCTTGCATTGGCAAAGGAGGGAGATGACTTTGGATTTGGTCACAGAACCGTCTTTCTTGGGCACTGGTCTGCATGAAAAGTATATATTTAATTCCTCAAATATACAAAAGCAACAAAAATCAAATAACATCATCACAATGTGTGAGCTGTAACATGGTTTAAACAGATGGATCATCACTTAGAGTGCGAGGTATCTGAGACATGAGTTGAGACTAAATGAGGATAGGTTATAGATTAAGACTGAACAAACTAGGATACTTAAAATTGGAGAACCCACAAGGGTAGTAAACAGGAAGTATGTAACTTTCATGAAAAATAAAACCACTTATTTTCATCATGTTTTATCATCCTATTCCAAGTACTTCAAATTTATAAAATATTTCATAATAACAAAGCCCCAAACTAGCCTTCATACCCAGCAAGGTTTTCATAAGAAGCCTATGTCACCTGACTTTCTCTAGGCCGAATAAATATTTATGGGGTTGGGGCCTCAACTGAGTTTCTAATAAGACACATGCCTAGAGTAGCCAGATGGACAGAGATGATGTGAAATATCTTTGTACATAGTGTTTCTCTGTCCATACATATGATGTCATTCAGGACTGTCACTTAGAAGAGTTGAGATATTAAGTTTTAATTGCCAGTGTCTCAGTCTCTCTTTGCTGTGACCTTAAGTGTCCATTGATATCATCCACCCTTAAAAGCACTTAGAGGGGAAGCCATATGGCTCAGCGGGTTAAGTCTTTGCCTTGCTACTCGGGGGACCAAAGATCAAGTCCCAGCCCCAGCCCATGTGGACCTGTATGCTGAACTGGGGAACTGGGATGTGCTTCCCATTTGGGAGGCTCCAGTTTGTTTCTTGCTGCACGGTTCAGATCCTGGCTTGCCGGAGTAGGCCTCCCGTGTGGGAGGCCCCCAGCCTGGTTCCTGTCCTGTGTGGCCCCTGCCCACCTGTGTGGAATGAAACCATGTCAAAAACTGATGTGTACAACTATGGAGACTGCTGGGCCCTCCCTCTTCTCTGTCTCTCTCTGTCTCTGTCTCTCTCTGTCTGTCAAAAACAATAAAACAAATCTTAAAAAGAAAAGTACTTAAAAACCCCTGTATGATCACTTCTACTATTTGATATTATCCTGCTTATTTTGACTGTAATTTATTCAGAAAGTATATTCTCTAAGAAATTAGTATTTTCATTCTTTGACTTTATAATTATAAAATAAAAAGTAATATCAGACATTAACAAGTCACATTTTAGAAGGAGGGTAGAGTAAGTGAGGTTTTTATTTTTAACTTTAAAACATAAAGTACAAAATATAATACTGAAGAGTTAATCTTCAATAAACATTGTATTTCTGTGTTAAGTAGAAGGTGAGCAGAGGACACTGTTACGTTTCTCTGTGTTTGGATATTCACATCAATCATTTACCTATAGTAGAGAGTAGTTCCTGAAACCACTTAATAGAGGTCAATTATTTTAGGTGTTGCTAAGGTATAATAGAACAGGTATACTGAACATATAATTTGTAAAGGTGAAGAAAATGGATGATTGCATTTACAGAAATAGAATTTTGGATACTAGTGGGGGTTCCAGGTAGAAATATGAATATATAGAAAGAAGTATAGATTTGAGATAAAATTGTGCAGCAATCCATATAGAAGTAATAACTAAACACATAAGTTTCCTGAGGAAAGAGTATAGAGAAAAATAGAAAAAAAAACAAAAGAATAGAAGGCTAGGACTCAATCATGCAGACTGTCTACATCAGGGGTGTTCAATCTTTTGGCTTCCTTGGGCCACACATAAAATATTCTAACACTAACAATAGTTGGTAAGCTAAAAAACAAAAATTCGAAAAAAGTCTCATAGTGTTTTAAGAAAATGTATGAATTTGTGTTGGTTCACATTAAAAAATGTCCTGGTCCACATGAAGCCCACAGTCTGTAGGTTGGACAAGCTTGGTCTACACTGACAATGTGAAAAGAGGTAAAGATGCCAACAGATCAGGGAGAACAATTATAGAGGTAAGAGGACAACCACTGGGCAAAAAGTGAATGTTTTATCAAGAATGAAGGACAGCCTTTTATCTGGAACCATCATCTTTCAGTAATTCACCAAAATATCCACTACAAATGAAAAGAGGAGAGGCACCCACTGTATGTTCTCTAGGCCTTTTAGAAAACACGGGGTGGTTTCTTTTGCCATGTACATGTGAATCTATAAGGTGATACTATCGACATCAGGGAAATGGGCACTGTTCTAAAAGGAATGCCCCACAAATGTTACCACGGCAAAACAGGGAGTGTCTACACTGCTACCCTAGCATACAGTTGACATTGTTCTAAACAAAGAAATTAAGGGCAACATACAGGCCAAGAGAATGAATGCACATATTTAGTATATTAAGCACTGTAAGAGCTGAGACAGCTTTCTGAGACGTGTGAAGGAAAATGATCAAAGAAGAAGGAAGCTGAAGAGAAAGGGACTTGGGTTCCACTGAGGTGCCAGCCTGCTCCATGCAGAGAAGCCCACTGTGTGAGAGCCAATGGAAAAGAGCCAGAGCTGCTGGGAGCCACTACCTGTGAATTCACGGCCTAAGTGTAAGAAAAAAGAAAAAAGACCTCTGAACTGTTCCTTTTTTCTTTCTTTCTTTTTTTTTTTTAAGAATGAAGGAGGACAATAGAGAACAAAGTTGAAGAGGAAAGAATCTTTCTGTAGAAAGCAGGATAAAGGAGAAGAAATATAACAAAAATAAATACTAATTTACATAAATGTCCTACTTTGTAAATAGGTAATTTTGGCCTGGTATAATATATGCTTACAATGTAAATGTCAAATGAGTTTCTTTTTTTTTTTTTTTTTTATCTTTTCACATTTATAGAGAGAAATTATCTTTTTGTCTTCAGTGCATAGTTATTTCTATTTTACTTTTTGACAGATAGAGAGAGAGACAGAGACAGAGACAGTTAGAGAACCGAACTGTGGGAACTCCGCAGTTCAGCACGTGGGTCCTGCCTGGGCCGGAGCCGGGATTCGATCC
>PVKE010000991.1:0-39420 GCA_004027555.1 Craseonycteris thonglongyai | reverse complement strand
ATGAGTTTCTTAATAAGTGAATAATATAACAAATATGAAAGAGTTATAAAAAAATTTATTAATGAAAGTCTCATTAGAAGTTGGATGACAGAGTTTTCAGAGAACCTATTGCCACTCTGTTGTGACATTCACTAGCAGTGTTCAACAGTTTGAAATCAACCAAAAAGGACTCTAAACATAAAGATGATAAGGGCTGAAAAGTAGAATGACAGGTAAGCCAGGTTAACAGAGGGGTGAAATACTTTTAGCGGTTGGATAGAACAACTAAGTGGCCAGGCTGACCATAAATCATGCAACAGAAAAGAGGGAACGTAAGACATCCCCCACTCCTCCCCAAAAGGGTAATTTGTTGAGAAACTTGGAAAGAAAGATGAATGAGTAATCATAACATAAATTCTAATGATTTCCTGACATTCTTCTACAGCTTTAAGTAGATTCTTTGAGAGCCCAAAGTGTACTCTCCACTTCTCATACCCTTAGCTGCCCATACAATGACTCTGCTTATTAGGGCTGATTCTGACTCCATCTTCCATTGCCAACAGCAACCTGCTTCACAGAAGGCTGACATCACACAGATCGGTGCAAAACTTAAAGTCTGAATTCCTAGAATACAGAAACCTTGTCTTGTTTATTTACTCACCATAGACTTTATTTTTATTTCTCCCACATACCTCATACCTGTATTTGTTAAGGGAACTGAAAGAAAAACAGCATTAAACATTCAAATAGAGTTCTTCCCAAATCAACCAAATCCTACGCAGGACTATTGTACACATAATAGCTTATAAAACAGTAAGAGCAGCCACTAATTACAGCCTCAGAAGTTGGTAACTATGTGATGCAGCAGAGATCTAGGATTGCTGGACTGAGATCAGTTGGCCTAAGGCATAATCGCCTATGATGTTCTGCTTTTCCCAGGGTAGCCAAGCAAAGAAGACGTTAATGAGGGAAAAGGAGAGGTACTTAATACCTTTCTCAAGACAGAGACTTTTTGCCATTTTCTATAGTACTTTGTATCTTTATTTTATGATGGCTAAAGATGAATTCAGAAACAACACTAAAAATTTGTCCCTTTAAATTTTAATCATTAAATCATTTCTTTGTTGATTACCACAATAACATTCAACTGAAACATAGACTATATTAAAAGTTATAAAGAATAATACATTGAGATTAAAATATACAATATTTTATGAAAACAAGTAGAGACAATATATACCGTATTTTTTGGCGTATAAAACAACCGGGCTTATCAGACGACCCCCTAATTTTACAGTTAATACATAGGTTTAGGCCTATGTTTGCTGTATAAGACTACCCCCTGAGGCTGTAGTCTTATACAGCGAATATAGGCCTAAACCTATGTTTTAACTGTAAAATTAGGGGGTCATCTTATACGCCCGGTCGTCTTATATGCCGGAAAATACGGTATGTAAATACGATTGTAAGTGACTTCAAAAATAATTATATATGGATTTCAAACATAATTTCAAAAAGGGTAGCAAAACTATAACTATCATTTGTGTAGTTGCATATTTATGACATCTATTGCTTATATGAGTATCAACCTGCACAAATGGCCAAGAACCCATTTAAAAGTTACAACATTACATTCACGCATTTATTCAATAAGCATATGTTTTATACTTGGTGGAAAGGCCTCTGCTACATACTAGAATATACAAGAATAAATTCTACTCTGGGAAAGTTCAAGATGGCAAATTAAGTAAAAACAGTGCCTGCTGTCTCCCATGATGGGATCAGAATTACAACTAAATTACAGAATAGTCTAACTTAAGAATTATCTAAAGACTAGCTGAATCAAACCCCTATAACTAAGAATACAAGAAGAGGCCATATTTTTTTAAAGATTTATTTTATTGCTTTTGACAGAGAGAGAAAGAGAAAGAGAGAAGGGGAGGGCCCAGAGTATTCTCCACAGTTGTATGCCATCAGCTTTCGACATAGTCTCATTCCACACAGGTGGGAGAGGGGGCTGCACAGAGCAGGAACCGGGCAGGGACCTTCCATCTGGGAAGCTAATGCTGGCAAGAACAAAACTGGGGCCACACGGAAGTTTGGCACATGGATCAGCATGGTCCGGGCCCGAGATTCAATCCTTGGACCTTGGGGGCTGCAAAACAAGCACTGAACTCACTGAGCCATCCCAGCATCCCCAGCAGAGGCCACACTGAGACTGATAGGAGGGGTGGAGACACAAAACGGGCTGATCCCAAACCCACAGGTAGTGGTTGAACACCTGGAGGGACACACTCATTAAAGTGGTCCTCCTGAAAAGAAAGGGGTCCCAGTCCCACGTTGGACTCCCTACCCCAGGGGTCCTGGGCCAGGGAGAAAAGTCCTCACATCTGGCAGTAAAAATCATTAAGGACTGTCTGTATCTGACTGATATGGAAGATGACTGGAAACCTATACACCCTCTTAAAAGGCATGAACACAGACTTATTCACTTTGTCAACACACACCCGGGCTTCAGTGTAGGGGTTGCAATATATGAGGTGCCAGAAATACTCATGAAAAGACTAAGTTGTGTGGCTTTGAAGTGAGGACTAGAGGGACAGAAGCCGTTGTCTCTCTGTGGAGCCTATCTCTCATGTAACCTACAGGAGGACACCATCTTTTCTATATTCAACCCTCCCCATAGGGCCAAATCTGAAACTTCATGATCTGGTAAAATTTGTGCATGTGCACCTCCTTGAAGAAACCCTACCAAGCTAGTGCTGCATTGCTATGGGCATTCTTAGCTTCTGGGTCACTGGACTGCCCCACAGGCTGAAGAAGCCTTTTATAGCAGTAGACAGTTTGCAGCACTTGGAAAGTTTTTGGTGGCAGGAATTCAACTACAATCAGGGCTGCAGTCTCCCTGAATGGCTCTAGCAGATCTGCAGACCTAAGGCAAGCAAGGGCTGGCCAATGTATTCTCAGAGCATTTTACAAAGTGGTCATCAGCTTGACTCTGGTGCAAGAACTGAATCTGCATTAACTTCGAAAAACCACTGACCACACCTCATGACTTTCTGGGACCCTGCCCCACCCAGCTAGTGCTGCATCACCTAAGACACTCTCAACACAGGGTCAACCAGCCAGACTCAAGCACCTAAGGAGTCTCTTTAAACAGATGAGCTTTACAGGTAGTCAGAAGTTGTCAACAGGCCAGAAGGGATTGACACATAATATTTAAAGTGATGAAAACACAAAGGCTCACAGCTAAGACTATTCTACCCAGCAAGGCTATTATTTAAAAGTTAAGGACAGATAAAGATCTTCTCAGACCCACCCCCACCAAAAAAAAAAAAAAAAAAAATTAAAAAAAAATTAAAAAATAAAAAGCTAAAGAATTTCATTATCACCAAGCCACAATTACAAGAAAAATTAAAAGAACCACGTTAAAGAGAAATAGGGGAAAAGCAAACAAAAGAAAATAAAAAAATATGGAAAATAAAATGTCAATAACTATGTAACTGCCAATAATCACTTCAAATATAAATGGATTAAGTGCTGCATGGATAAGATAACGAGGCCAATACATATTTATTTATAAGAAACCTACCTCAGATAGAAAGATACATATAAAGTAACAGTAAAGGGATAGAAA
Organism: Craseonycteris thonglongyai; assembly: GCA_004027555.1. Classification (NCBI taxonomy): domain Eukaryota; kingdom Metazoa; phylum Chordata; class Mammalia; order Chiroptera; family Craseonycteridae; genus Craseonycteris; species Craseonycteris thonglongyai. The sequence goes on along the minus strand of PVKE010000991.1, from coordinate 35,804 downwards.
TAGATATTTCATGCAAATAAAAACAAGAAAAAAGTTGAAGTACTGATTATACATCAGAAAAAATAGGCTTGAAAACAAAGGTGATAATGAGACACAAGAGTCAGACATTATATAATGAAAAAGAAGTCCATCCAACAAGAAAAAAAAAACAACAACAACCCAGTAAACATCTACACATCCAACATAGGAGCACCTAAATATATAAAACAAATAGTGATAGACATAAAGTCAGAGATCAATAGTAACACAATCATATTTGGGGACTTTAACATACCACTGACACCAATGGACAGATCTTCCACACAGAAAATAAAAAAGGAAAGAGTGATCTTAAATAATCCATTAGACCAGATGGATTTAATTGATAATTTTAGAGTACTTTGCCCCAAAACAGTAGAATACATATTCTTTTCAAACATACATTAGACATTATACAAGATATACTACATGTTAAGCCACAATGTCATTCTCAATAAATTTAAGAATATTGAAATCATATCAAGTGTCTTCTCTGTCACAATGGTACAAAACTAAAAATCAATTACAAGAAAAATACCGAAACACACAAAACCATTGTGGCTAAATAAGATGGTACTAAATAATGAACGTGTTAATGAAGTAAAGGGAAAAAAATCTAAGCTACCTTAAAACAAATGAAAATAAAAACACAATGGCCCAAAAACTATTGGACATGGCAAAAAGCAGTCATAAAAGGGATGTTTGTAGCAATGCAGGCCTACATGAAGAAACAAGAAGAACCTCAAATGAACAGTCACACTTTGTACCTAAGGAAACTGGAAAAAGAGCATCAAACAAAACCCAAAGTGAGAGCAAGTAATAGGAAAGATCAGAGTGGAAATAAATGAAATTAGGACTAAACAAGAAATACAAAAGATAAATGAAATCAAGAGATAAATTTTAGAAAAGAAACAAAATTAACAAAACATCGACCAGACTCATAATAAATAAATAAATAAATAAATAAATAAATAAATAAATAAAGTGACAACAGACACCACAGAGAAAAAAATTTTTTTTCTTAGAAACTCTGACAAACAACTATACACCAACAAATTTAACAATTTGGAAGAAATGAATAAATTTCTAGAAGCATAGGATCTTCCAAGGCTGAATTAAGAAAAAACAGAAAGTATGAACTGCCCAATTACTATTACCAGTAATTAAATAGAATCAATAATAAACATGCTACCAACAAACAAAGGTCCTAGACCATATGGCTTCACAGGTATTTTACCAAACATTTAAAAAAAATTAGCACCTATTGTTAGCAAACTATTCCAAAAAATTGATGAGGGGGGAAGGCTTCAAAACGAATTTTATAAGGCCACCATTACCCTCATTCCAAAACCAAAGTCATTATAGAAAAAGAAAACTATAAGCCAATATTTCTAAACATCTTTTTCCTTTAATTGTTTTTGACAGAGAGAGAGAGAGAGAGAGGAGAGAGATACAGAGACAGAACTGAACTGGGGGAGCTCCCCAGTTCAGCACATGGGTCCACAAGGGCTGGGGCGGGGATTTGATCCTCAGTCCCCGGTGCTGCAAAGTGAGCGCTTAACCCACTGAACCATCCCAGCTTCCCTACCAGGGGTGGCGAACCTTTTGGCGATTGAGTGCCAAAGTTTATGAAATAAGAGTATACTCGCTCGACTCACGTGCCAACCCATCGAGTGAGATAGAGGTATCGATTATTTTTATGTCTATAAAAGGCATCGGATGTTTTTATAACAAAAAACAATAATTCCGTGTGCCGAAATAATTGCTCCGCGTGTCACGTTGGGCACGCATGCCAAAGGTTTGCCACCCCGCCTAAGCCAATATTTCTGACTAACATAGATGCAGAAGTCCTCAACAAAATATAAGCAAACCAAATTCAGCAATATATTAAAAAGTTCATACACCACAATCAAGTGGGATTTATTCCTGGTAGGCAAGTTTAGTTCAATATCTACAAATCAATTAATGTGATACACAACATAATCAAAATGAAATATAAAAATCAAATATTCATATCAATATATGCAGAAAAAGTGTGACAAAATCCCACATTCATTTATAATCAAAATTCTCAGCAAAATGAAAATAGAAAGAACATATGTCAACATAATAAATGCCATATATGACAAACCCATAGCTAATATTACACTCATTGGAGAAAGCTAAAAGCATTGTCCTTAAGATCAGAAACCAGTGAAAGAATACAAAATTAATATTCAGAAATCAGTTGCATTTTATATACATATAACAAACTGTCAGAAAAATATGTTAAGAAAATAATCCTATTTACAATTGGATCAGAAATAAAATAACCGAAAAATAAACTTAAGCAAGAAAGTAAAAGACCTGTCCTCAAAAAAATTATAAGATATTGAAGACTAATTAAATAATATACAAATAAAGGGAAACATATACCATGTTTATGGGTAAAAAAGAATTAATATAGTTAAAATGTTTATACTACCCAAAGCAATCTAAAGATTTGATATAATCTCTGTCATGATACCAACAGCACTTTTCATAATACTAGAACAGATTATTTTAAAATTTATATGGAACAATACAAGGGGACCCCCCCCAAAATATACAAATTTTATAAAAGAATTTGTATATTTATTCTTACATGTTTAAACTTCAGTCACCTCTAAAGTTTTTTCCACTTGACACAATACACCTATCAAGATGCTTTTCTGCTGACCAACAAGTTTTTGAACTTGTCGATTTTGATGTCTTTTAGTACTTCTGCCATTTTTTGTTACACCTCTTCCACATCAGAAAAACATTTCCCTTGGAAGACATTTTCCTCCCATGGAAACAACAGCAAGAACAAAGAAGTCACGCAGGGTAAAATTGGGTGAATACAGAGGGTGGCCCCTGAGGGTCATGGCACATGGGGGTCATGCCACTGCTTAACACTCAACATGATGCGGGCAGGTGCACTGTCATGCTGCACATTTTTTCATATAAATCACCTATCATGAAATGTGCAAACCTGTTGAAAAGGTCTTCAAAACAATAAAAATTAATGAAGCCAAATGTAGCTTTTCACAAAAATGCCAGCTGGTACACCGATGCAGACGGGTTCCTAGAACACTCACCTAGCAGGGGAAGCCTGTACTACCAGGGCTCTATTCTCCAGAACATAATTTCTGTTTTATTTTTTGGCTCTCTCCTCATATAAGACCCTGAATAGTGATGGCAATCCGAAGAAAGAAGAACTAAGCTGGAGGTATCATGCTACCTGATATCAAATTGTCAAATCCATGCTAATCAAAACAGCATGGTATGAGCATAAAAACAAACACATATATCAATAGAGTGAAGAGCCCAGAAATAAACCCACACCTACATAGTCCTTTAATCTGTGACAAAATAAAAAGCAAGATATACAGTGGGGTAAAGACGGTCTCTTCAATCAATAGTGCTGGGAAAACTAGACAGATACATGCACAGAATGAAACTGGACCAACTATTGCAATAATAAATTTAAAATGGATCAAAGACTTAAATGTAAAACTAAAACCATAAAACTTTTAGAAGAAAATAAAGGAAGTAAACTCAGACATTACCCTTAGTAATATCTTAATTGGTATATCTCCTTGGGCAAGGGAAACAACGGAACAAATAAACAAAGGGGACTATATCAAACTAAAAGGGTTTTGCAGAGCAAAGGAAACCATCAACAAAACAAAAAGACAACCTACTTAATGGGAGACAATATCTGCCAATGATACATCTAATAAGGGATTAATATCTGAAATTCATAAAAACTCATACAACTCATTACCAAAAGAACAAACAATTCAACTAACAAATGGGCAGAGGACCTAGATAGACATTTCTCTAAAAAGGGCATAATAGAGGGCTAATAGACATATGAAAAGATGCTCAACATCACTAATTATCAGAGAAATGCAAATAAAACCCACAATGAGCTATTACCTCACATCTGTCAAAACGGCTGTCATCAGTAAATCAACAAACAAGTGTTGGTGAGGATGTAGAGAAAAGGGAACCCTTCTGCACTGTTGGTAAGATTGCAAATTTTTAAAGGCACTATGAAAAACAGTATGGAGGTTCCTCAGGAAAATTAAAAACAGAACTACTTTTTGACCCAGCAGTTCTACTCCTGGGTGTTTAGCCAAAGGAATACAAAACACTAATTTGAAAAGATGTATGCATTCCTGTGTTTACTGCAGCAATATTCAATAATCAAGACCTGGAAACAACTGAAATGCTCATCAACAGGTGATTGGATAAAGAAATTGTAGTACATATATACAATGGAGTATTACTCAGCCACAAATAAAATAAAATAAAATAAAATAAAATAAAATAAAATAAAAGCTTACCATTTTCAACAACATGGATGGACCTAAAGAGTATTATGCTAAGGACAATAAATCAGACTAAAAATACAAATACCATATGATCTCACTTATATGTTGAATCTATAAAACAAAATAAACAATCAAAACTAAAATAGGCTTATAGAGAAGAAACTAATAATGCTATATGGGAGGGAGGTCGGGAGTGAGAAAGGTGAAGGAATTAGGAAGTACAAATTGATAGTTACAAAATAGTCATGGGGATGTGAAATACCGTATGGAGATGGAAAATAGCCAATAGTATTGTAAAATCTATGTATAGTGTCAGATGGGTATTAGACTTATTAGGGGGACCACTTCACAAATTATATAAATGTCTAACTACTAAGCTGTATACCTGAAACATAAAATAATACTGAACGTCAACTATAATTTAAAAAAAATATACAGTCATGGGATGTAAAAGTAAAGCGTAGGGAGTATAGTCAACAGTATTGTAATAGCTATGTAAGGTATCAGATGGGTAATAAACTTGTTGGGGTTATTATTTTGTGAGTTGTGTAAATATCTAATCACTGTTTAATCACTGTTGTTTTGCACACCTGGAACTAATAACAAAAATAAATAATAAATAAATATTATTCTATAATTTTGTCTTGTTTAATTGAATACATTATTAATGCTCATGTTGATAAGTATATAGTTTTATACAAAATATAAATATATATGTGTGAAATATTAATATATAAAATATAAATATATGTACATATGAAGCAGTCACCATCTTTTAGGTGCATAAGGCATGTTTCCTGTACTACTTTTTGTTTATAATAAACATTCTTGATATTGAATCTTTGCTTATTTCTGTAGTAATCCCTTAGGTTAATTTCCAGAAGGAGAATTGATTTATAAAGCCATTTTAAAGCTCTGGTGATTATTGTCAAACTATGTTATTGAAAGTTTATGCTACTTTATTTGCCAATCAGCAATATATGACAATTTTTATTTTCTTTTATCATTGTCAACATTGAGAGTGTATGTATGTGTGTGTATACATATATAATTATACACACAAACATACACAAGGTCTGACAATTAAGTTCACAAACTCATTTCAGGAAAAGGTGCTAGATACATCATTGCTAAATGTCACTATGGCTACCTTCAAAGTAAACCTCTTAGGAAGCTATGCATCAATGCCAGTGCCTAGTCAGCCCTTCAAAGCAATTTTTGAATCTTTCTGGAATGCCACTAGAGCTGTCATCATATTATCTTTGATGTTCTTAAAGTCATAAAAATGTCTTCCTTTCTATACTTCTTGAGTCTTTGGGTAAAGAAAAAAGTAACTGGGGGCCATACCAGGTGAGTAGGGAGGGTATTCCAATACAGATATTTGTCTAGTGCTTAAAAATTCTCTCACAGTCAGTGTCATGTGAGCTGGTGCATTGTTGTGATGCAAGTGTCGTGAGTTATTGGCAAAAAATTTAGATCATTTTCATCTAATTTTTTCACACAACCTTTTCAGCACTTGCAAATAGTCAACTTGGTTAACTGTCCAGTTGGTACAAATTCATAATGAACAATCTCTCTGATATCAAAAAAGTTCAGTAACATCTTTTAGACTCTTGATTTGGACTGACAGGACTTTTTTGGTCATGGGGAACTGGCTGACTCTCATTGTGTAGTTTGACACTTTGCTTCTGGGTCGTATTGGTAGGTCCAAGTTTTCTCAGCAGTGTTGACGTGGCCCAAAACATCATCTTGCTTTTCCCAAAGGTTGGCAAACTTTGACTCTCTTTTGCTTTGTGTTCTTTAGTGAGCTCCTGCAGGATCATTTTTGCACACACCTTTCTCATGCCAACATTTACAGTTCAGACTTTTCTAAATGTTTTACTATCGACGTTCACTGCTGCTATGCTTCCTACAGTCAAGTGTCAATTTTGACACACAATTTGATGAATTTTTGCAATGTTTCTCAGTTCTGTTTGTTACTGGCTACCCTTGCTTATCTTCATCAGTGATGCTTTCTTTCCCCTCAGAAGAACATTTAACGCATTTGTACATTGCTGTTTTTCCCATAGCGTTATCCCCATCAAGCTGGATGAACGTGTCTTCGATTTCACTTCCACTCTTGCCAAGACTAACAAGAAATGTAATGTTTGTTTATTGCTCTAATTCAAGCTCCAGGTTTACACAACAACACACAAAAACCCATAAAAATAATAATGAATGCCAAGAACACAGCTGTGAGACATTGATATAACAAGGATATGAATACTTACTGAGTATTTGTAGTGCTGCCACCGTAAGTGCCCAGTGGAAAGCTTGAGAACTTAATTGTCCAATCTTGTGTGTGTGTGTGTGTGTACATCTATACATATACATACATATACACATATATAAAATCTCCACACTTATATATATATAATATCTGGAAAACATTCAGCCATTTTTACCTCTATTTTCATATGACATAAGTACATAGCTAGATACTTTCTGAACAGCATATATCATTTTATTAGTGAGAGTCAAAATGTCTCTACATATTGGCTAGCTATTTACATTTATTTCTTTTATGTACTGCTTATACATATCTTTTTAAATTCTCTCCTGGGTGTCTTTTTAATTAAAAAATTATTCATAATAACTTAAATATATATTTATTATACAACTAATAAAATGTTCCATAAATAGAATGTTTTTATTTTAATTTTCTATTCTTCTACACACCTTTGCACTAAAGTTTTAGGTAATATATGCCATTTTTCCTTTTCATTTCTCTCTGTCTTTATTTTAACTACTAGGTTGACAGTTTTGCTTAAGGGTCGCATTTTGTCATCAAATTTTTTCCAGTTCCTTGGTAAAGTTAAGCTTCAGGGGAAAAAACTAAACCCTGACAGAACTGAGGAAAATCCATTTTGCATTATAACGAAGAGGAATATTTTTAAGAAATACAACTTTCTGATGGAGGAAACATTCAAATTTATAATAGACTCTGTTTCATATAGTGGAAAAGCCAAAAATATATGCTCAGAATAGAAATTGTAAAGGTGCTTCAGAGGGACATATGAACTTCTGTTCACTCAAGTGGTAGGAAATTTTTTACAAGCAAACAATTTTTTAGCAATTTTTTATTAGGTATACATTTGTTAGTTAAAACTATGTGGGTTTCAGGTTTACAACTCTGAAGTGCTTCATCTATGTGTTACAATGTTGTATTCACCACCAGAGTCAGTAAATATACACTGAAGAAGACCTTTATGTCTGAATTAAGCTATTATATGAAACAGCAGATGTGACAGTCCTTATTCTCAGATTTTTCTTGTAAAATTCCTTCATCATCAGGAGACATTCCTGTGGCACACAGGGAGAAATCCTGCCTAACTTTTAGTCACAGATTTGAGATGCTTTTGACCACTCTCAGTGACATTTACTTGAGTAGAAAAGCTAACTTAGAATGTTCCACTTATTTTCTCCTGGTTTCTATGCTTAAAGTTAACAGCAGGAGTAAAAGGAAAGTACAATACATGGCCCCAAAGGAAGAGTACATGTAATAATTTTAGCTCTTTTTTCTAATAGAAACAGACACTGCTACTTGGTTATCTACTGCCAGGTGATGATAGCAACATATTGTTGTGAAATTATTTGTTTGTTTGTTTGTTTGTTTTTCAAAGAGAATACATAATTTATCAATGAGATGTCAGAAATAAATAAATAAAATAGGTATAAGACCAACATGAAAGGAATATATATACTCTGTTTGTCAGATGTCAATAAGATAGATATTTGTAGAATACCGTGTTCTCCAATTCTACTAAAATTATACAAAGGAGATTATGATTGACTTACATTTACAATGTCTTGTCCTACTGAGAAATTATATAAAAATGGCTTACAGTGAACTTTAAGGATTAGAAGAAACTTGTAAACACAAAGGGTCGGTTCTAACTCCCTATTTATATTCTTCAACACTAGTTTCTATGTGCTGTAGAAGTTACTTTTATCAAGTTCTCTGCATTTTGATGTAGTTGCAGATTTAGTTGAATGCTGTTAGAGATCATGTAGTTCAACCTCCTTATTTTACACATGAGAAAACACAGATCACAGAGGTTAAGTGATTTGCCCAAGGTCACACAGCTATTTAGTAACGAAGTAGAAACTAAAATACAGGACCCCTGATTCCCAATAAACCTTTTTCACTTTACTGTGATGACTTGCTAGAACAGTATAAGACCTTAAATTAGCCTTCTAAGTAGTTACCTTTCTTAAGGTTAGTGAGAATTTCTGCCAAGCACGTAGAAAATTATATTGATTTAACTAACATATTTCACTATTCGAGTTTACATGTGTGTTTTTTTCTTTTGTAAAAATAAAGCAAAACACTGTAATCACAATCAACAACAAACACACCTGCAGTCTAAAAACTTTGCATAAACATTGTAAAACTAAAAAATAACAGCCTATTGAATTCATAGTTTTTCATTTGTTTCATTTTTATTTTGAACTGATTTGCACATTATATTATGTGGGTTGTTTATAACTGTTAAATGTACGTTTGGATTGTAAGACCTTGTCTTGCCCTTTTCATTCTCTCTTCTACCACACACCTTAATAACTGTCATCTACCTGTAACCTCTTTTAGATCCTCAGATAATGTACAGGAGAAAAAATCAATTTCGCACAGAATATTAAGACTTTATTGACATCAAAATGACTGCCAGCAGTGTATGAGCCTGCTGCAAAATGTCCAATGAAGCTCAGAGGTTTGAACATTCCCAGAAATTTGTAGACATTACTCCCCTAACGTTACAATATATTTTCTAATCTCCTTCTAGTTAACCTCTGTCTTGCTATCAAAGGATTTACAGTAATTAATAAGTGAAATCATTATTAAGAGAGGATCATTTGATGTTTCTCCCTAGAATCCCACCCTTGCTCATATCATCTTCATTACAGCTTCTAAGTGCACATTATGATAAACAATACTCAATAACTGGTTCTCAGGAAGTTTTACAATTACAACAATCTTTTAGACATAGATGTCAATTACAACCATAATTGTTCTGCTTAATACCCAAGTTCTAAAACATTGAAGCAAATTACTTCCATATATAAAATGCTACAACAGAAATGGTAAAAAAAAACAAAAACAAATGAAAGTTTTATTCCTTAATGTTCTTGCCACACACTAATGTAAAAATGAAATTTTAAAGTGTTAAGATGACAGAAGGAAATAAAAAAATGACCCTTGAGGCAAGGAAGACATTAAGCATGTTAAAGTAGGAAGAAGAGAAAAGTGTAAATAAGACTAATGAGTTGGGTTAGGGTATCTAGTGTACTCAAGAAACTCAATTCTAGAGATTTTGCAGAAATAGATGGGGATTGTTTTGTCTTTTTGCTCTGTAGTTATTCAGGATAGTTCACCCCGAGTTCTATTGGATTATGCCACTTACTTTACATTATGTTTACTTGGTATAGATTCTGAGGTGGAGACTGTAGAATGATGGCGCATTCTGGAATGTTCTTTAAAAAAACCAATTTTAAAATAAAATAAGGAAGCGAGTTTGGGAAGCAAGAAGAAATGACTTGCAGTGTAGTAGTGACTGAGGTTTTTCTCAATCATATGTAGATCTTTAAAGCTATGATGACAGAGTTGTCCCAAATTGAGGCAAGAAAGATATGACTTTGCATTATTTGACTTTGAGGCACTGCTTTGGAGAAGGTGAAAATGTGGATGTGCCAGTTCCTTGTGGATTGAATAATTTCTAGTGAACAATGATACTGTAAACCCTTGAATCTAATATGACCAGTGCTATAAGATGGATACCTAAAAATTAAAGAGGATCCAGGTCCAGAAACTGAAAAAGAGAACAAGAGATGTTATTGAGGTGGCTGTCCTCATGATTATTCATACTTGATTTATTTTTCATGAACATATTAGGTATTGCAGGTCACTTTTCTCTCATTTATATGTTGTCTTCTTTATATCCTTACAAGTTATACCCCAAAAATATTTACAAGTAAAACTGCATATATCTTTTTTATTCTGAGTCTATATGTATACAACCATATTTACAAACACTAGTACCAGGAATGAAGCTTTAAAGCGATTCTTAGATAGAATTTTGAAGATTGATCACTTACTAGCTGGCTGTCAATGAAGGACAATACATTTTTAGAAGGCGGAGTACAAAGAGTCCCAGAATGATACACCAATGCAATTTTTAAAACTTTCATTGGTAATAAATGGGCATGTAGAAGGAAATATGCTAGCTTGTATAATATCTTAGACAAAGGAGAAAAAGGGTTATAGAATTTAGTAACTGTTCTAGTGTGCCACTGATTCATTGAAAAGAAATAGTGACAAACCCATAATTATTAATCACTAATGCATGGTAAAAGTTAACAAAGGACTTCCTTGAAAGCATTTATGGAAAGTCTAATCTTTGGTTGTATTTGGAGGGAAAGTTAGAATAAGGCTATTACCTAACCAAAAATACTAAAATACTGACAGTTTTATTGCCCAGATATTTTAGCAGATGAATTACTTATAGTAGTTTCCTTCTACTATAAGGAACAAGAACCTCAAAGGATAGAAGAGAAATTTATTTGCTAAATATATGGGCAATCTCAATGTTTCATCACAATTGTTTACAAGTTCAATATTGAAAGATGGCGGGAAAGCTCAGCAGGTTGAGCACTTGCTGTGCAACTGTGAGGTCTGGGGATTGAATTCTGACCCAGGCCTGTGCAAACCCACAAGCTGAACTGCGGCATAACTGGTAACAACCAGGATGTCAGCAAAAGTTCTCACCTCTCATGCAAGAGACCCCCAGTTTGGTTCTCGCCCCATACAGCCCCATATTCACCCACGTGGTATGAAACTGTGTCACAACTAATGATGTACAACAATGGAGACTGCCCTGGGCTCTCCCCTCTTATCTCTCTCTCTCTTCTCTTTTTCTCTTTCTCACCTTCTTTCAAAACAATCAAATAAATTTTTTAAAAAAAAAGTTCAATATTGAAAAATTAATATTGGTTATATACTTAAGCAACGAATAATAAATATGTACTTTTAAAACAGTGTATGTTTGTAAAGTATACAAAACTATAAGAACTAAATCTGATCATGTCACTTCTTTAAGCCATTTAAAGGCTTCCCTACGTTATTTAGAGTAAAAAACAAAGTCTATAAAACAGCTTCAAGGTATGTCATGAACTTCCTATGATATCATCTTTTATCAAACTTTTTCTTACTAATTCTATACACTTACTATGTCTATGTGATTGTATAATAAATACATTTCTGTACTTTTGAACTTTCAGAGCAGTTTTGCTTAAACTTAAATGACCAATGTGGAATAAAAACACAACTGATTAAATCAAAACATACCCAAAAGAAGTAAAGAAAGTATATTAGCAATTAAATATCTTCCCAGAAAGTAAAGTGCAGGCCCAAATGAATTTAGTCATGAATTCTCTTAAATATTTAAAAATGAAATAACACCAATGTCTCACAAACTCTTCCAGAAAATAGAGAAGGGAAGGAACACTTCACAACTCATTCTCTGAGACCTGTTTCACCAAAATACTAAATCCAGAAAAAGTCATCACAAATAATAATAATAATAATAATAATAATAATAATAATGAAAAGAAAAATAAAAAACTATACAGCAATATACCTCTTAATTATAGATGCAAAAATCCTAAAACAATTTTAGCAAATTGAATCTAACAACACATACAAAGAATTGTATACTATGGAAAACTCAAACATCTCAAAAATGACAGGTAAATTTAACTTTCAAACTCAACATCATAAACCATTTTAATAGAACAAAGAAAAAGTTATAAAAATCATCTTAATGGACACAAAACATTTGACAAAATTTAACGTTCATTAATGACAAAAAATACCTTTCAATAAACTGGAAATAGATGAGAACTTTTCACGCTTATAAAGGTATCTATGGAAAATCCTTATAATACATCATATTGATGAAAGACTGAGGTCTTCCTTCTAGGAGCTGGAATAAGGCAAGGGTGCTTGCCCTTGACATCAATACAACATTCTATTGTAGAACATCCATTATAATCATGCAGGCAAATAATAAAAGACATTGATTAGAAAGACTTTATTTGTACATGATATGACCTAAAAGTTCTTAGAAAATCCACAAAAGAATATTATTAGAATTAATAAGCATAGCCATTAAGATTGCCTGATAAAAAGTCAATATATAAACATCAATTGTATTTCTACATATAAAAAATAAATAATTCATAAGTGAAATTAAGAGTACAATACAATTCCTTTCACAATAGTTTTTTTAAAATAAATTTCTTAGAAATAAATTTAACAAAAGAAGTACAAGATTGTACACTGAAAATTATAAAACACTGATGAGAAAATTTAAAAAAAGCAAAACAAATGGGAAAATATTTTATTTGCATATAAATGCAAATATTTTATTTGCAAAATAAATGGGGAATTGTGCCATTTTCATGAATTTGAAGACTCAATATTGTTAAGGTGGCAATTCTGTCCAAACTGACTTACAGATTTAATATAATCCTTGTCAGAATTCCAGTAGGCATTGTTTGAGTATTTGGCAATTAACAAGTTGATCCCAAAATGTACGTGCAAAAGCACAAGATCTTACATGCCTAAATTATTTTTGGAAAGGAATCATAAAGTTGGAGGACTTTCAATTTTAATGTCAAAACCTACTATAAATCTAATTATAAGACAGTGTGTTACTTGCATAAGATCAATATATATTAATAAAACAATCGAGAGTTCATAAATAAATTCTAATATTTGTAGTTGGTTGGTCTTAGATAAAGTTTCTACTTCAGTTCATTGGGGGAAAGTAGAGACTTTTTAAAAATGATAGTGGAACTACAGGACATTCACAATGTAAAAATATGAATTTAGACCTTTACCTCATAGCATGTATAAAAGTTAACTTAAAATGGATCATAACCTAAAATGTAAGAATTAGAGCAATAACACTTCTGAAGAAAACCTATCTTGGGTAGGCACAATTTTCTTATATATGATGTGGGAATCATGGTCTGTGAAAAATAAATTGATACACAGATATTTATCAAAATTCCAAACATTCATTCTTCAAAAGATACCAGTTAAAAATAAAAGAAAAGCAACAGAATAAAAAAGATTGTTAAATGTTGATAAAGGGCTTGTATCCAGAATAGACAAAGTAGGTTTTTAAATCTTAATAAGAAAAAAAAAATTAAACAGGCAAAATATTTGAATAAACACATAACTGTAGAAGATATGTGAATGGATAATGAGCACACAACAAGATTCTGAATATCATTAGTCACAAGAAAAATGCAAATGAAAAACAATAATATTCTGTTTTACATTCACTAAAATAGCTATGATGAAAGCAACACAAACTAACTAATATTGGTGAGGATGGGAGGAAAATAAATCTTTCTACACTGCTAATAGAAACGTGATATGACAAAGCCACTGAGGAAAACAGCCTAGTAGTTACTTAAAGTGTTAAATAGCATAGTTTCATTATATGACTGAGCAAGTTTATCTTTAGTTATCTATCCAAAAGTAATAAAAATGCATATCCACAGAAAGTCTTGCACATAAATGTTTTTATAATACCAGCATTATTTATAATATACCAAGGTTAGAAAGAACTGAAGTGTTCATCCACTGTGTGGTGAGTGAATAGGCAAAATATCAACATAATAAAATAGTTTTCAGCAAAAGAGGAATCAACTAGAGACATACACTATGGCATTGATGAATCTCAAAAACATTATTCTGGGTGAGATAATCCAGACATGAGAGAGCAAAGATTGTATGATTCCATTTGTATGAAGTACAGAAAAGGCAAATGAATATTGAGAGCTAAAAAGTAAATTAGTGGTTGGAATGGAGAAGTAAGAAAGGAGGTTAATAGTAAATACTCACAAGGAATCCTTTTTTTTGGTAAAGATTTATTTTATTGTTTTTGACAGAGAGAGACAGGGAAGGAGGGAGGGTCCAGAGCAGTCTCCATAGTTGTATGTCATCAGTTTTTCAACAGTTTTGTTCCACACAGGTGGGCAGGGGTTGGGCAGGAAATGAACCTGACCAGGGACCTCTGCATGGGAAGCTAGCCCCAGAGAGAACTGAACTGGGGGCCACACCCCAGTTCAGCGTATGGGTCCACACAGACCTGGGCTGGGACTCAATCCTTAGACCCTAGGGCTGCAAAGTGAGCCCTCAACTTGCTGAGCCATCCTGGCTTCCCTGAAAGGAGTCTTATTAAGGTGAGTAAATGCTCTAAATCTCATTTATGTTGATATTTAAACAAGTTAGTAAATTTACTTACAAATAATTGAAGTATGTTTCTGAAACAGGCATATTCCATAAGGTATAAAATATGTCTCAATAAAGTTATTTTTTAATGACCACTGATTACCTAGAGAGAACTACAGATAGAAGTATATGTTTAATTTTAAAGTAAAACCCAAGACCATGGTGACCTCCCCTAGGTAGCACAATGATCTTATCTTTCTCATAGAGAGATTAATTTATATTCCACAGGGTAAGACATAGGACACAGTTTCTTCTTACCAAATACGTTTACAATAAAATTCTATAAATAAAAATGAAAGGGGTGGAGTATACTGCTTTTTTCTTCCCTGTTAACACCATCCAGATTTTTTTTTTCCAGTTGGCAGCTCTCATTTACAATCCTGACGTGCAATATGCATAAGATGATATTTGGCTTGCATTGCATCGCTCAAAGGGTAAGAAATGAGACAGAGAGAAACTGCAGTTATTATTTCCTTAAAATAAATAGTAAAAATAATAATCCACTCTTCCAGAAATTATACACATCAATTCCAGATAACGTTAATAAATATAAATATTAAAAACGTAACCTCTTTGGTGTTCTTGAACATACCATGCATGCTCCTGCCATTAATTTTTAAGTTGCCTATATTTATTTATTTATTTTATTTATTTATTCTTTTATTGTTTTTGACACAGAGAGAGAGAGAGAGATACAGAGACAGAGAGAGAACTGAACTACCCCCAGTTCAGCACATGGGTCCACACGGGCCGGGGCCGGGATTCGATCCTTGGTCCCCGGGGCTGCAAAGTGAGCGCTTAACCCACTGAGCCATCCCGGCTTCCCCAGTTAAGTTGCCTATATTTATAACGAGTGTCCCAAACTTCACGCAAGAAGTAATTTTGATAGAAAACACAGGTTTATAATTAAAAATTGTAAATTTTTTATTGATTCATAAAGTATACAGTATAAGGTTCTGTATGGCTTTTATAGCTTTGTGAGCATGAAGATACAAATCCTTCGTGAGAATACGCTGTAGAGAGCTCCTCGAAATGTCCAATTCTTGACCACGGTACCAAATTGATGTCCCTGAACTCTCAGCAACACTCACGAATTGCTTCGATGTTTTGTGTTGAACGACTTGTTGAAGGATGGCCAGAGTGTTTAAGATCACTAATTGACCCAGTCTCCCTAAATTTTTTAATTAATCTCTTCACAGTTGATGAAGTTAAATCAGTATTTCGACCATATTTTGTACGAAAATTGCAAACTGTAGCTGCCAAACCTTCATTATTTAAAAAATATTGCTCAACAATGAAAATGCTTTGTTCTTTCATGTAGCACATCATTTTTAATAACCCTAAACTGTCAGCTGTCAAGATGTCTGTTTTGTTTTCATGGCAACACTTTAGCGTACAAATGACACAAAATTCAAATCTTGCGTGAATTTTGGGACACACATTACTTCTTTTTGCTAAATATGTATGAGTGCTGTCCGGAAAGTACCCAGCAGTGTAAGTGCTCTCGTGATATTGACAGTAGCAAATTTTTCCTGGACAGCCCTCATACAAATGGCTGGTAAAATTACGTCATTTAGGTCCATAATCAAATTTATTAGAAATTAGCCTTTTGTTGCCCTCTTCCTACAAAAACAGTTCACTCTACCCTGGCATGCTCTATAGTTTACACTGATTTCTCTTTCTTCATAATATTAAAAGCAGATCTTATCATATCACAGTGGATAAATCTGTATTTGTAATTTAAATAAAGAATTAGACAAATGACATGAATCATTGAGGATCAAAATAAATCTTTATTATGTTCATTTGCTTTTTGATGGTCAATTCCAAAATCAAAGGCTTTTGACCTCATTTATAAAGCAATTAATACCATTTTCTTTCAACTTTGAATTATAGATATAACCAAGGTGAGATAATTTATTCTGATCCATGATATCTAGATTCTAAAACATGTTAAAATATGAAAATAGAAACATTTCCTGATTTAGTTTCTAAGATGTACATATAATTTTAATCAACAAAGAGAATAAACAGTCATTTCTTCTGGTCCTATAGATTATATCTCAGGTTAAAATAATTATGGGCATTTATTTTATTTTATTATGAAATATATTGGGGTAAAATTATAGAGGTTTAATATATACAATTCTATAATACATCATCTATGTGTTGCATTGTGTAGGCATCTTTTATCAAGTAATTTAAATCATTTTCAGAATAAAATCATTTCAATTTCAGTTGAAAGTATATTAGTGTATTCACAAAATTTCTGTCCAACTACTGGAAAATAGAAAAATAAAGCATCAGGGCTTTTAGTAGTAATTTTGCAGGTTTATTTTGCTGTTTAATTCACTTTGTTACTCAAATTTTTTATACTATTATATGTACCATTTTAGTAAGGATACAGCTTCTATAAATAGATACAAATTACTTCTGAATAAGATAATATTTCCAGTATTATAACCAGTGTTCATGTTTGCAGATAGATAATATAATAATGTGGGGCCAAGTTTATTTCTAAATCGCACAGATAAACATTAAGTACCTGTTGTTGAATCTGAGATACCAGTATCAATACACATTTTGAAGATATTATTTAACTGATCTAACATGAAAACACAGACTGAAGTTCTGGAGGGAACAAAAAAAAATATTTCTATTCTAATGAGAAAAACAAATTACTGAGCTCTTATTATTTATTCACATTAAAATAAATATTTGTCAAGCAATACATATAATAGCAAACACTAGAATTATTTAATTATATGTAAAAATAAATTTTCATATTACAAGGGAAAATAGAAGATTCTATTTTGTCTCCTCTGGTCAAGTAAGTTTAATTTTGGCTGAAATTATTATAAGATTTATAATACAAAGTGCAAGTACCCTGTTACATGATAAGTTATAGGGTGGTAACGAATTCTTAAGTATAAATATTTTTATTATTTCAGATTAACATCTATAAAATAAATTAGAGATAAATTTCTTCTGCTTGGTTACAGTTTTCCTGAGTGATATACTATCCTAATGCCTTCGTTTAAAAAATATATATGTAACATTTCTTGGATAATTTCAAAAGTATAAAGTATGAAAGAGAATGTAAAATAAAATATCAGGGAAACAGCGCTCATAATTATTACCAGGTGCATATCACAATATTATTTTACAATCAATCAAGAATAGGTTTGCTTCAAAAATAAAACATTATCAAAGTGTACCCTAACTGGTCTGACCATAAATATATAGAATGCAGCTTTCTAAAATATATATATATATTTCACTTAAATGAATAATGTACTTAATCCAAAAATAATCACATGTCACCTTGTAAAAAAGTGATTAAAAGGTTAAGAAAATTTTGGATAAAAAAAAATAAGTATCAATCCAGAGGAGGGGTTGTGTGTTTGGGGGTGTTTGGGGGAGGGGGACTCAAGGCTATATTTGTAGGTACATCATATGTGTTTATTTATTTAAGAAGACATATATGTACATTAAGTATAAACCACTACAGATGACAATGCTGAGTTTATGAACTGAGACTTTAAGGGAACACTGGCTTTTTATTGTTAGCTACCACAGCACTTCATTAACATGAAATTATTATATTAAAAGAAGTATTTATGTCCTTAAGTCATGTTAGATACTGTGAGTGATACTTAATACACGATATTATCCTTGACTTCAAGTTACTTACAGTCCAGTTAGAGAGAAAAAGTTTTATTGCTGGAAACTATAAAAGGCAACATAAAGCAAAATAAAGCACAGTTAAGAACAAATATAGTTTTTTATTTTTTTTATTATATAATGTTGGAAGCTAAATACAGAAGAGATAAATGCCAGAATTTTCAGATAAAGGAAGCCACATGGATAAAAATATACTTCAGGGGAAGCCGGGATGGCTCAGTGGGTTAAGCGCTCACTTTGCAGCGCCAGGGACCGAGGATCAAGTGCCGGCCTAGGCCTGTGCAGAACCATATGCTGAACTGGAAGCTCTCCAAATTCAGTTCTCTATCTGTCTCTGCATTTCTCTCTCTCTCTCTCTCTCTCTCTCTCTCTCTCTCTCTTTCTCTCTGTCAAAAAAAAATTATAAAAAAATAAATAAATAAAAATAAAAATATACATATACTTCAGGTATATCCTTAAAGATAGATAAGACAGACTTAGGGGAAAAAAAGCAGTTTAAGAAAGTAGTAATTTCACCCATTCACATGTTATCTAGAATGATCTAAGTGTGCAATTAAAGGTTCATAAATAATCAAATTCACCCCAGAATAGTAATAAATATAATAAGAGAACATATACAATAATAGAATGAGCTTAAGGGCACTTTATTTTCTGCACTATGATCTAACAAAATTGCCTATGACTAGAAGAAACAAACAACTAATAAATATTTATAAAACAAAGACAAGACTATAAAAATTCTCATATATTCTCTCAGGACAAGAAGGCATAATTAAAAAATAAAATGGGGTTAAAGATTAATAGCAAGTACGAGAATTATCTGATAGTTATCAGAAGTGATGGTGGGGTGGGGGGAATGATTGAAAAAGGAGTATAAGAGATACAAACTTCCATTTATAAAATAAATAAGTTATGGGAATATAATATATAGTGAATATAGGGAATATAGTTAATAATGTCGTAATAACTGTACAGTGACAGATGGTTACTAAACTTGTGGTGATCAATCATAAGATATGTAAATTTGCTGTGTTGTACAACGGAAACAAATATAATATTGTATGTCAGCTATACTTTAATAAAAGAATGAAAAACAAAAGAGTGAAAATAACCTAAGTAGATTAAACTGTTGTCATAGAACTGGAATATGGACAATATATCCAAGGAAATATTAACTAAACATTATATCTTTATCGTTAGAAGAGAACTCAATGGGCATCAGAGTTCTACTCTAATTACAGAACAACACAATTTAAGTTTCTACCAGAATGGAACTTGATTGAGTATATCTACATGTCACTGCTGAGTATGCCAAAAATTCAGGGCCCAAACCATTATTTACCCACACCATTCCTCATGGTTGTGTTTGCAGCAAGTAACTTTGAGAAATGTGGGAACACTTCACCCTGGACAAAGAGCAGTCTTGTTTCCACTCACCATAAAAGTAGTGGAGCCTCAAGTTCATGATCCCACTATTGTAACGCAACCCACTAAGAGTACAGGCATTTACAAGGAGCCCTTTGTGTTGCCTACCAGGGGGACTTAGGAGTCATGGAGAACCAAAGCAAATTCACGTCAAACTCTGGATACTGTTTTTCCTGTGAGTAATAAAGTTATTTGTCTCTGACAAGGGAACCTATGTATTTTGTCAAGATCTAGAAAACTGTGACAGATTAACAAATTAGATTTTAATAGAATAAAATGTTAAGACCATGGAATTTTCTGATATTAAGACCTGTATTTAAATAATTCTTGGGGATGCTGGGATAACTCAACAGGATGAGCACCTGCCTTGCAACTGCAAGGTCTGGAAATCGAATCCTGACCCTAGCCCATGTAAACCTGTATCATCATACAGTTTTGATGTGCACATCATGAAGTGCAGCACAACTGGCTACCACAGGGATGATAGAGAAAGTTCTCACTTCCCATGCAGGAGGCCCCCAGTTTGATTCCTGCCCTACATATCCCCACATCCACCTGTGTGGGATGAAATTATGTCACAACTAATGATGTGCAACTACAGAGACTACTCTGGGTCCTCCCTTCCTCTCTCTTTTACTCTCTCACTTCCTAAACTATAAAACAAATCTTTAAAAATTTATTTGCATTGTTAAATTTATTGGTGTCACATTGGTTAATAACAATTACATTGTTTCCAGGTGCACAATTCTACATTACCTTGTCAATGCATCACATTATGTGCTCACCACCCAGAATCAGCTTTCTTTCCATCACCATATATTTGATGCCCTTTTCTTACTGCCCCCCCCCAGCTCTCCCACCCACCTCCCCCCTTAACCCTTAGGTAACCACTATACTATTGACTGTGTCCATAAATTTTTGTTTCTTTGTTACTTTCAGTTTTATATTCTATGAGTGAGGTCATATGTTTCTTGATTCTTTCAGTCTGACTTATTTTGCATAATAAGGTATTTTCAAGATCCATCCATGTTGATAACACCTCACACCTATTAAGAATGGTTGTAATCAACAAGGTTAAGGAATAACAAGGGCTGGAGGGGCTGTGGAAAAAAAGGAACCCTCATACACTGTTGGTAGGAATGTAAACTGGTACAACCACGATGAAAGGCAATATGAAGATTCCTCAAAAAGCTAGGAATAGAATTGCTATATGACCCAGCAACCCCTCTCCTGGGTATCTACCCCCAAAACCTGAAATTCTTAATCCACAAAGATATATGTACCCCAATGTTATCATAGCACTGTTCATGGTGGACAAGTCATGGAAACCACCAAAGTGTCCTCTGATAGATGAATGACTAAAGAAGTTGTGGTACATTTACATAATGCAATACTACTGAGCAATAAGAAAAGATGAAATACAGCAATTTATGAGAAAATAAATCTTAAAAAAATAAAAAATTCTGTTGACACAGCAAATAATAACAAACAAAATATCAATAACAGTAATAAACATTTATAGAGTCTTAATTATATGCCAGTTACTGTACTATCTAATTCACCTACATTAACTTTCTTCTCATTAAAATCTAATTAGTAGCTATTATTTATTCCTCCCAATTTTTTGGTGGAAAAAAATGAGACCCCAGAAGGTTTTGTAATTTATTCAAAATCACACAGCTAGTAAGTGAAACATTGGGATCCATATATAAACACTAGTTCCAGACAGTGAGTGCTTTACTAAGAAGCACTATTGTCTTAGTGGACAACTAAGCATTCAAGTGCTTTCAATGTTAATGATGGAGTTGATGATGATGAAAATTATTTCACAGCTTTACACTAAGTTTTCAATATTTTATTGTTTGATTTTATCTGTGACCACAATATATAGACCTATTCCCAAATCTATTAAATCAAATAGAATTAAACATACATATAATTTGTACTATTTAAACATTTTCTTTTAGCTCTATTCTACCAACTAATTACATTATTCTATTTAGAATCCATACATTCATGCTTTTATAGACTTTAGGATCACTAAACAGATTAATCAATGTTTATCCAAATATTAACTCTGATTATTCAAAGACTTGTATAGTGGTTTTTTATAATTGGTTCAAATTAAATGTGCAGTGCTCCTATTAAGAGTTAAGGAAAATTATATAAAGTAAATAAGCAATCTACCTTAATCCAGAGAATCAAGTCTTACATAGCCTATAAATACAGGGTTGGTGGTTTTATACCAACATATATCTGTTCAACATATTAGGTGTTAGAAATTTTTTCTAAAAAAAAAAAAAAAAGAGAGAGAGAGAGAGACAGAGAAAGAGAGAAACAGAGCTTCAAAAGTGATAACTATTCCTCGGAAATGATCCAGCATAGCCTTAGGCGAAAACTTTGACATTCATTTTCAGTTCAGAGTAAAAGTTCTGATAGTAACATAAAACACGCTGTGCACGCTCATAACTGCCTCAAAAAGAAATGCGAATATGAAAGTCCAATAAATTGAACCAAATGTGGTAATTTTTCATTAAATGGGCTCTTGATATACTTATTTAAAAAGAGGAGCTATTGATACTAATTTGTGATCTCTTACCAAAAAACTATATCAAAGACCTAGTAGGGGATGCACTTTGATTATAGCTATCAGCAGTGCAATACTACCATTTTATCTCCTATTAATCATTCGTGCAGCAAACTGCAAAGCATGTCTATGCTTTGTGAGCGAAGCTACATAATCTGTATTTTTAGCACTGAAATAGGTAAAATAGAAGCTGTGTGTAGAAAGTGATCCATTTTTAGAGGTGAAACTCTATATGAATTGACAGGATTCCATTAAAATATTCCTTCATCAGTGCATCTACATAAAAGTAAATTGAAAGGAAAGCCCTAATTTAACTAATTGTGCCTTCTGTCTACCTGAACAAAAAAAACCCAATCAGTTTCTTAAAACATTAATTATATTGAGGATATCAGTGAAAAAAATAATTTTTAAAGATAATCTGTCATTTTATTTTTATTGAAAACTTTATTTTGATAATTAGCAGCTTAGTTTCATTTTTCTTTTTATTTCTCAGGAGATGGGAGGAGGGTAAAAATGCCTAAGATGACACACAAAAAAAGCAGAACTGGGAAAGGATAGGTGAAGCCCAGAAGGAAAACAGGAAGAAAGATAATGAGAGGTTTGCCTTCAGTGTCCTACTAAGAAATTTATCTCATGCTTCAGTAACTATTAGCTAAACTCTAGAGGTGCTGCTGAGTGCAAACATCAGTCAAATTTTGACGAGGGTTACGATTTTGTTTATTTTGTGGTGATTCTCAGCTCTCTCTGTGAGTTGGCATCATTCTAAATCTTACTCTTAGTGTGGACACAAGATAGCTGCAGTAGACAATAGGCACATTAAGTACGATCTACAAAAACAACAACCTATTGAAGAAAAACCTTGGGAATCATTGCAACCAGACTAATTATGATACATGTTCAATGACATGGTTAAATAAATGAGGTTCCACTGGTTGATGAAGAACAAGTTGTGTTTTCCCGGGAAGTGTCTGTCTTGAAGCCTGGGATTAATCCTACACAACTAAAATGCAAGAGAAGTGAAATAGATGGGGGGAGGGAGTGGTATCAGGGTAACAATATTCAACAAGGTCCACATTCATCTCACGAGTTAACAATAAGAAGTAATTGGGATATTGTAGGGAGAATGGCATGATGCAATTTGGGCTTTAGAATCATTTTGTTATCACTGTAAAGAATTTGGTGAAAACAAGACTTACTTTGGGGGCTTTTTAATAGCTGCTTTCTTCTTCTTTTTTTTTTTTTTCTATATAGCCAAAGCATTACTGCACCTTATTTTTTCCTCTGTTAGAAGAATTATAAATTTATATTAAGTATTTAAGATGCTCTTCTGGAATGCATGGTTATAGGCATAAACAGAGCAAACACAGCACTGACATACACACAACTCTGAATATATTGATTGATATCAGAGAGTTTTTTCCATTCCTGTGATTTCAGTTACCCAGAAGTCTACCAATTTTCAAATATCTCCGCCTGGCCCCTAAAGGGGAGCAGAGTTTGCCACCCCTCAAAAAAATATGCTTTTTGGGATATTGATTTTAAGCTGGTTATATCTCTCTTTCTCTCTCTGTCAAAAATAAATAAAAATATATTAAAAAAAAAAAAAGAAAAAGAAACAAAAGACTCAGGAAAAACCTTTGACCATCTCTCTAACTGCCTAAAAGGAATTTATATTGAAGACCTGGTCTAGGAAAGAAAATATCATCACAGGTAATTACAGTTCAATATAAACCAATGTGTGATAGAAAGGAAACTAGTATAGTTCATTTGTTCAAAGTCTTCTTTGTGCCCCATTGTTAAAGATGGCTCAGCAAACATTCATTTGCCAAACATTTGTTTTTTCATCTTCTTGTGAATTGCATTCTTTCTGTTTGAAGTCCCAAACTATAAACTCCTCTGCTTCCCCTCAGCTCCAGAACGATATATAAGCCTCAACTACTCAATCTATTCTTGGGTCTCATCATGTTACCAGTACGAAGTCTGAGTGCCCAATGCTTCAAAAGGCTAAAACTCAAAGCATCAGAGTTTGGAGTAAAGAAAGGCTTATTGATTGCGAAGGCTCCAACTGAGAAGATGGAAGGTCTAGTGGTGCCTCTAATTTTAAGAAAATATAGAGTTCAGGCTTCTTTCATGTCAAGGGAAGGGGAGACGGGAGGGGCTCATGATGAATGAGGACCCAGATATCTGGGTGCCAGCAGTGGTCTGAGTAAGACTATGCTTAGTCTGTTGACCCTATTTGATGTGAGTTAAGTCAGATGTTTCCTGCGAATTTCTGATGAACAATAAATACCTCCCTTATCTCCTCGGGAGAGGCACTATCTGGTAAGAATCTGCTTTTGTAAAACTCAAGCCATAAGCAGAATTCCTCTAACGATTAGCATGTCCATATACAAGAAGCTATTAACCTGAAGGCCATGGAAAAAAATCAGGCTTGAACAATATGGAGTCAGAGAGATCAGAGCATTTTACTCTATTACAATTATGGCATCATTGAATGTACATTTGTAAAATAAACTTTGGACATTTTCTTCTGTTTATGTCTTATATTAATTTGGTTATTAGCCCAGCTAGAAGAACTTAGAAAGTGGGAAACAAGTTATTTTTCAATGCCTGACAACCCTCGCCTAAGTATCATACCTATATAAATCCCTTTGAATTTTCTTTCTTTTTAAAAAAAAAATATTTTATATTTGAATTTTCTTAAATACACATCAACTGCAAGCTAAACTCTTCATTTTTTTTTTCTTTAAAACCTGCTCTTCTTCTAAAGTTCCTCATATTAATTGATATCACAACCTACCCAGTTGCTCAAATCCAACCCTGGGTGTTATTCATCTCCAGTTGACACCTTATCTCTTAGCTGTGTAACAGCAATAACATTCTTACAGGCCTCACTGCTTCCAGGTTTGTCTCCTCCATTTCTCTCTGCAACCAAAAGTTGTCTTTCAAATGTGAAGATATAATCATGTGATCTCCACAATTAAAATACTCTAATGTAAGTCTATTATCTATAGAAAAATTGTCTAGAGTCCTTAAATGGCTTATGAAATTCTCCTTATTTTGACCTTGTCTTTCTCCCTATCCTTAAATTATTCACCTCTTTCCCTAGAGTTTATTATTGCAGATTGATGAGTTTTCTTTTTATTGACCACAATAATTTTTCTCCATGTTTTCAACTATTGTTACTTTTTCTAGAAAGTATGGTAGCCTCTTGCTCTTTCTCTAAGTAACTAAATCATTGTTTGTTGTTGTTAAGGTCTCAGCACCAATATTACTTCTTAGACAGATTAGTTCCCCTTTATACGTTTCGCATAGCACAGTATTCTGATTATGTGACAATTAACATTATTTATCCCTACACAATTTATACTTAGAAGAAGATACGGCTTACATTATATGTTCAATAAATAGTTGATGAAGATGGTTGTGCGATGTTGATGGTTCACTTGTGGTTACAGAACATGTTTGCTAATGGCTTTTATTTTTATGGTTATTTTTATTATTTTAGTGTATATATTTTTTATCATACATGTGCTATATATGTTTTTGTTGTTGTTCAATTTATTGGGGTGACATTGGTTCATAAAAATTACATAAGTTCCAGGTATACAATTTTACAATATGCCATCTATGTATTGCATTATGTACTCATCACTCAGAGTCAGTTCTCTTTCCATTCTCATATATTTGATGCTTCCTTTTTATTTCTCCAGCCCCCCTCCTCACTCTCCCACCCTTCTCCCCCTTACCCTCAGGTAACCACTAAACAATGTTTGTTGCAGCACTGTTCACAGTGGCCAAATCTTGGAAATAACCAAAATGTCCTTTAAATGACTGATTAAAGAAGTTGTGGTAAATTTGCACTATGGAATACTACTAAGCCATAAGAAAAGACGAAATACAGCCATTTGTGATACTTTGTTATATTTGTAACATTTTATGATGATTGTTTCATTATTTTTTTATTTAATTAAATTTGTTAGGGTGACATTGGTTAGTAAAATTATGTAGGTTTAAAGTGTACAATTCTATAAAACATCATGTATGTATTACATTGTTTTTTCATGACTCAGAGTCAGTTCTCCTTTCCTTACCCTATATTATACCCCCCATCCATCCTCTACTACCTGCCTCTTTCCCTTAATCTCTGATAACCACTAAAGTTCTGTCTGTATCCATGAGGTTTTGTTTCTTTGTTTGTTTGTATTGTTCCTTTGTTACTTTCACTTTCTCACATATGAGTAAAGTTATATGGTTCTTGACTTTTTATTTCTGACTTACTTTGCTTATTATGATTGTGATTAATTATTTCCAGATGCTCTAGCATGCTAGCTAATGGATAAGTGAATAAAGCCACTTGTATTAATAAGGGATTAGGATTTTATTTTCTACACGGTTGCACAAAAAGAATAATGGAGAGGAAAGAGTAGTTGAGAAAATGAAGTGTGAGATTTAAGTTAGTAAAACAAAGTAGAGACATGAATCTTCTGATAATTAAACTGTAAAGGAATCAAAGCACCTTATGAAGTAAAATTACACAATAAAATGAGGGAGACAGCTGTTAATCAGAGAATAAGATGTTTCAAGTTCACATTTCTAAAGCAGAGTAGTTTTCAGTGATGGTCAGATTTGATGTGTGGCCATGGAATAAAATGTATGAGGTAGAATAAGTGTAAAGTTCACAGAGATGACCTAATGAGGTGAAAATTTTGATTATTTTAGTTCTTTACTAAAAGTGTCCTTCGATAGATGACTGGATAAAGAAGTTGTGGTACATTTATGCAATGGAATACTACTCAGCAATAAGAAAAGATGAAATACAGCCATTTGTGACAACATGGATGGACCTTGAAAACATCTTATTAAGCAAAATAAGTCAGAATGAAAGAATCAAGGAACATATGACCTCACTTATAGGTGAATATAAAACTGAAAGAAACAAAGAAACAAAGACTCATGGACACAGTCAATAGTTTAGTGGTTACCTGAGGGTAAGGGAGGAGGTGGGTGGAGAGATGGGTGGGGAGGGAGTAGGGAGGGAGAATCAAACATATGGTGATGGAAAGTGAGCTGATTCTGGGTGGTGAGCACATAATGCGATGTATAAACAATGTAATGTAGAAATGTACACCTGGAAACAATGTAATTGATATCAATCTATGTCATCCCAATAAAGTTAACAATAAAAAAAGAAAAAAAAATTAAATAGGAGGTTCCAGAACATTTTTCACAAAACTAGATGCACATATTTCTCTTAATCTTACTGATACAGTCTACACCTGTTGCAAACTCTTTTGCAGGCCAAATGTGGCCCATTGCCTCATCTGTATCGCTTGAGAGTTAAGAATGTTTTTTACATTTTATAATATTTGAAAAGATACAAATATGTTGTTATGTGAAACATAATAATAATAATTTATACAGAATTTATACATCAGTGTCCACAAATAATATTTTATTGGGAAATTGTCACATCTATGATTTCACATTTTGTCTGTGGCTATTTTGGCACAACAGCAGAGTGGAATTGTTGCCACATCGACCGCAGTGTCTCATATATATGCTATCTGATCTTCTGCAGAAAGATTTGAAAAGTTTCCAAACTGCACTAAACTGAGTCAGCAAAGGCTGAGTAGTAAAATACCAGTAGTCTTTTACTGCAGGCACTACATAATGGGTATTATTATAAAAAATGTTCTATGTGTATTGCATATGTGAAGTCTCTTGACAATTTTATCATTGACTTCACTGTTCTTTTATTTATTTCCCCAGAGATATTATGAAATGTTTCAGACGTATTGTGAATATGTTGTTTCCTAATATCTTCATGCTTTTAAAAACTATGAAGTCTATATTTGGATTTCATTTTATAATTGATAAAACAGAGGTTGAGAGCTCCTAAGTATATTACCCAAGGTCAAAATCCAGGAATTGCGTAGTCTGAAACCGAAGAAATATATTTCAACCACAAAGTCTTTGTTTCCTTTAAATATGCTATGTTGCTTCCTAAAACATTCACTGTTATTGTTCTAGAACTACTTTCTTCTCTCATTCTGGCATGTGACTAAGTCAATTATTTTGCTCAATTCATGAGAAATTGTAATCATCAGAGACACATCAACTCTATCTAGCTTGTGTGTCATTTGTTAAAGCAGCCACAGTAATCAAAATACCTAGCTGTGCTAAAGGTCATTGCTTTAAAGAATGTGGACTTTCTCAGGGTGGATTACTCTTGCTTTTTTTTTTTTTTTTCAACTGTTAAATTTATTAGGATGACATTGGTTGATAACAATTACATTGTTTCCAGTGTACAATTCAACTTTACATTGTCTATGCATTGCATTATGTGCTCACTACCCAGAAGTAGCTCTCTTTCCATCACCGTATATTTGATACCCCCTCTCTACTCACCCCCACCCCCCAGCTCTTCCATTTAGAAGTATCTTCAGGGGAAGCTGGGATGGATCAGTGGGTTAAGCATTCACTTTGCAGCCCCAGGGACTGAGTATCAAATCCCACCCCAGCCCATGCAGACCCATATGCTAAATTGGGGTGTGCTTCCCATGCATGAGGCCCCCAGTTTGGTTCTCGGCCCCCTGGATTGGCCCCTGGCTTGGGGGGCGTGCCTCCCATTCGGCAGACCCCTAGCCCAGTTACTGCCTTGCGCAGCCCCCACCCACCTGTGTGGAACAAAACCATGTTGAAAACTGATGACGTACAACTATGGAGACTCCTCTGGGCCCTCCCCCTTCTCTCTGTCTCTCTCTGTCTCTGTTTCTCTCTGTCTGTAAAAAACAATAAAATAAATCTTAAAAAAATAGAAATATCTTTATTTGATAATGTTAGAAAAATGATTTAGAACATGGAAATTGGTATTTTAATGGAATGCTTTGTCAGTCTTGTCATCATATTCTGAAATTAGAAACTGATCTAAGAGAAACTCTTTATTTTAAGTTAATGTAAGTAAGCTTCTATTCTTAATTTCTCTGAAAATCTGAATGGAGTATTTTCACCATAATGTATAAGCACATCTATTTACCAAAATTTTAATAGTCCCTATATTGTAGTGTTATTTGTCTAATAAATTCTTAAGAATATTAAATAGTTTTTGCCAACAATTAAGAGTTTCTAAATATACCCTTCCCATTGAGGGTGAATCAATCAGTATTAGCAACCTTTAAACTGCCAAACATGTATTGAAAATCTGTGCTCACAGAGCACGATACTGAATTCTGTGGATAATACAACAATTTTATGAGGTCTTAAAGAGCTTATATATAGCTTCTCACACATTCAAACAAAATTAAAAGCAACATACAAGTTAATAAAAATTCAATGTGATTCTCCTTAAAGGTACTGGATATTTGCAGAACCATCTATAATTGTTAATTATTGGAGGGTGAGCTACTCAGTGATCAGTACTAGGGATGGTAGGGGAAGAAAATCCATTTACAGGTAGCTCAGTCTAGAATCTAACTCTAGTCTATATAAATGACAAAATACTTTGTAAGAGTTAATATAAACTCAAGAAATATACTACTGCAAAAATTAGCAAAACCAATTTTTATACTTCAGCAATATCATCAAGACCTGTTCACTATATTAGATAACCAACCTTGTTATTGCACATAAAGCCAATTGCAATTATGGCTCAATTTATTGAGTCACAAATACCAAACATCTGTATTGGACTGCAATTTTTGTTTTCTTTAGAGTACATTTGAAAAGCTATGATTGTTTCTGAATGCTTCTTAGCATTGACATTTAGAGATATTTACATATTAAGTACAGATTATTTCTAAATAATCTATTCTCCTTTTATTTCTTCTATATTTCAACTAGGATACTATATTACTTTCTAAAATTATGTTTATAGTTTGATTATATCATCTTTAATATATGGTTAAAGGGATATAAAATATTTTTTATAAAAGTAGATCAATGTAAAATTTGTATCTGAAATGACTGGTAATTACATTTAGAGATAAGGTACTTTATGATTTCAGAGGAAAGAAATTCACTGTGGTTTTAAAGTGAGCTAGGAAGACTTCGTCGAAAATTTAAACAGAGTCTTCAAAATTGGATAGCTTCTCAGAATAAAGTAGAGTCAATTTTAGACAAATTAAATGCTTGAATAATTGGGGTATGGATACCAAAACATTTTTAGGGTTTGCATAGATGGCCTCACTGAATGAAGGGCTCGTATAGAAAAATTAAAAATAGAAAAAAAAGAAAACAACAACTCAAGAGCTTGGAAAATCAGTAATTGGGCATTATATACAAGAAAGAGGTTATAAGTGAAAGTGGTTGATTTATGCTTGCTGCTGCTACTGGCAAATATATATTCAAAATGTTGAATGACATATTCAAAATTATGTTTTCAAATGTTATCAGAAAAAGAATAGAAAACAAATACTAAGCTTAAGTGCTGTCTAGGGAAAAGAAAGAACAATACAACAACAGAAACATTTCAAAGGAGAATCAGATAGGGTTTGTGAGACAATTTTGTAACTAGATATTGATTGTGAATATGAGAAAAAAGAAAATACTCCTTCATTGACAGCCTAGTTATTAACAAGGTATTTTCAATTGAGTTTACTGTGCAATTTTTTTTCTCACATAGAAGTTTATAAAGAGCAGACCAAAACAAACAAAGAAAAAACATATGCCTCAAAAAAAAAAGCCTGCTCTTCTTAGCCAAATGACCAGAAAAGGAGCTTTCAAGTAATACAAAAAACATTAGAACAATTATAGCTTTTCTCCAACCAAATACCACAGAAATAATTACAGCTTTTTTCATCCATTTCAGGAAAGGTCTCTGCACACACACACACACACACACACACACACACACACACACACACACACACACATCTATGTACAGATTTTTGGGCATGTCCAGTGTGTGTGTGTGTGTGTGTGCATGTTCATGTTCGTATGCAGGTGCGTGTGTATGTGTGTGCAGAGAGAGAGAGAGAGAGAGAGAGTGAATCAAAATGAGAATTTAAAACTGAAAATTACAATAAAAATAAAAACAACCACACTTAATTTTGGACTGAATAGAAGAATGGAAAGAACAGAGTAAAGAATCTTTGAACAATAGAAATTACCTTGTTTGTACAACAGAGAAAATAGGCTGAACGACTCAAGAACTATAATAAAGACCTCATGTTCTAGTCATTAGAGACTCAGAAGGAAAGAAATAAGGCAGCGTAGAAAAAATATTAGAAGTAATAATGGCTGAAAATTTATCAATTTTGGCAAATGACTTAAACCTACAATGCAAGAAGCTGAACAAATTTCAACCAGGAACACAAAAAGAAATTCATGACAAAGACACATCATAATCAGAATTATGCAAACATAAGATAAAGAATTTTCTTGAAACCAGCAAGAAAGAAATGGAATTTTAATCTGGGAAGATGTTACAAATAATAGTA
This sequence comes from Craseonycteris thonglongyai, assembly GCA_004027555.1. Lineage (NCBI taxonomy): Eukaryota > Metazoa > Chordata > Mammalia > Chiroptera > Craseonycteridae > Craseonycteris > Craseonycteris thonglongyai. The sequence goes on along the minus strand of PVKE010000991.1, from coordinate 3,968 downwards.
TTTGCAATAATTTGAACCATATTAATAAGGTGACCAACCGTCCTCCTTTAGGGAGGACAGTCCTCCTTTTCGAAGTTCTGTCCTCCCTCGAAAAGTGTCCTCCTAGATGTCCTCCTTTTCAACTTGTGTTCAGTTTTATCCACAGAACTACCAGACATTAAAATAGACGACAATTGTCTATTTGAAAAAATTAGAAAACTAAATATTTATTTAAATTCTGAAAAATTGGTCGAGTGGGAAAATGAACATGTTGAAGTTGATAAAAGATGGGTGGAAATATTCAACCATTTCAAAAATGCACATATACCATATGAAAATTTACTTCTTCTAGTCCAATTTACATTGTGCTGCCCTGGCACTAATGCAGCAGTTAAAGGGTATTTTCAATTACTAATGATTTTTGGACAACTGAAAAATCAAGACTGAATGTTGATACTCTAACTGCAGCACTTGCTGTGAAATTCAATATGAAAAATAGTTCTTGTACAGATATTTCTAATATTTTGTTAGAAAATGACACATTAACAAAAAATATTCATTCAATCAAAAAATATTCATATTTAAATAATAATTAATCATAATACACCTGCGTTATCTATTTACTATATCATAATGCTTTCTGTTTAGTTATTGTTGCAAAGAATAAATTTTTTATTTGCAATATTTGTTTCTTTAATTTATTTATGTCCTCCCTTTCATTGGAAAAAAGTTGGTCACCTTATATTAACAATAGACAAATTAAAATAACATTTTATACATAAAGATAATTCAAGCAAAATTTCTTTGTCACTGTAGTTCATCTTTTTTGAGTATTTGCCTAAGTGTTCAAATTTTTTCTGGTAGTCTCATTAGAAAAAAAAACAAAATGTAATAATACATTTAACCAAAATTATCTAAAATGTTTATTTTTTAATATAATCAAAATTAACACTAACAGAGTTGATATTCTTTCTACAAAAATTACAAAAGTTGTATAGTTAGCACTTACAGCATATTTCAATAGCTACATTCAAGTACTCAGTAGCCACATGTGTCTTGTGGATATTGTATTGCACAACATAGATCTGTAGTGATAATGTAAGAAACAATGGTATGAAAAAGCCACTAGGGAGTTCACTGTTCATTATCAAAGCTGTTGTTACAAGACTTTCTAGTATCACTATAAATATCCCTGAGAAGTACAAAGAACGAAAAATGCTGACATGATTTTTAAAACGTTGAATAGTACCACATTGGTTGTCATTTTTGTTGAGACAACGTTGTAAATTGTAGACTCTTTAGCTAACTCACAGTGATGTAGTCGGTGAGTTCCAGGATTTTCATTTTTGTACCAGTGTTTGTTGGCTAGACTGAGGTTGCTTTCACAGATATTTTATAAACTCAATCTCCAATATGTCATGGTTGTATAAACTTGATATTTTTGCCATATCTTTTAAAGTTGCAGACTTCAAATTTAAAATCCAAGGTTACTATGTTACCTCTCTAAAAGTGTAGATAAAAGGTAATGGTGCATTAAAATTAAACTTAGTCATAACTTGAAAATCTTGAATACAGTTTTTAAAAATTTTGACTTTACATGTGATAAAGAATAACTAAGATTATTTTAATAACATTTTTGAACTTCTCAAAATACTGTGACATATTTAAAAATATTTTCTATTTAATATTTAACAATTCAATTATCTATTAAATCCAATTATCTCTTTTTAATTGAACATTCATGAAGATACTCATATGAAAACTATTATCAAAGTGTTGCTAATTCAGCCTTAAAATTAAAAATATGGTGTTGGGATAGCTCAGCTGTGGAGCGCTTGCCTTGCGATCTCAAGGTCTGAGGTCCAATTCTTGGCTCTTGCCCATGCAACCTCATATGCTAAACTGTGGCAAAACTAGTAAGCACCAGAATATCACAGCAGCAAAGGTTCTTGCCTCACATGTGGGAGGACCCCCATTTAGTTCCTGCTCTGAGTGGCCGGCCCCACATTCACCTGTGTGGAACGAAACCATGTCACAACTAATGATGTACAACTATAGAGAGGTTTATACAGACTGTTCTGGGCCCTTTCCCCTTTCTCCCTCTCACTTTCTCTCAAACAATAAAATAAATCTTAAATTAAAAAAAAATATCCTTATTAAAAGAATATATACCAGATGTAATTTAGATAGTGAAAATTCTATTTATAAGCACTTAGTTGTATAGAGATTCTTTTCCTACTTCGCAGCTACAAAACATAGAGCAATAAATTACGGTAGTTAATAAGGAAGTCAGGACTTCTACTTACACCTGAAATCACCATTAGGTTGGGGTGCTAATTAAAATTGCCTCATGGTTCCTCTGACCTCTTAGTATAAATATCACAATATTAACTTATTCATTAAAATTAGACTCACTTTTATCCAGTTCATACATTAAGGTAGTTTATATTTTTTTTTATCTGCAAACAGGATTTATATAAATAAATTAAAAACAAGAAATTGATAACCACCAACCAGCCTCTCTTCCCACCCATTCAGCCCCCCAAAATGTAAAAACACGGGCAGTTATTCATGGGATAGCTTTAATATATTTTATTTGTCTTGAAATTTAGTTTCCAATATTGTCTATTGAAAAAGAAGAGTTAAGAGTAAGTATGGTTATAGTGAAAGAGGGACCTGACAGATATTAAAGCCTAAGAAAGAACCTAAAGAATAAGCAATTAGGAAGTATAGAAGAATGTGGAATTTAACCAATTGTCTTATGTTAAAATATTATAAAAAGTTATTTATTTATAGATAATCAAAGTATTACTTTGAATAGGACTTTACTTGTCAGTAGGACATAAGTGTTATGTATAATTTCTTAGTGAAGAAAAATTTTCATATTTTGTTGTTAAAAGATTCTGTAAAGCAGACATAATATTTATTCAAAGAACATAAGTTTTAGCTTCAAAAAGCATATTTATTTTTCTTGATGTGGGATTTATCTAAACGGATGCTCTTGCACTTTTATTTGAAGTAGCATATGAGAACACATATGTTTCTAGCATTAGCACATATAACACATAAAAATTGGACTTTGCACCCATTTTCACAGTTATGTGGATTGTGCTATGAGACACCCCAGATGTTACTCTTTGGCAAACTGTTGTTATTTCTTTGTTATTTGCTTAAGGCTCAGAAAATTATCATATAATTATGAATATGTCTCACACTGAACTCTCTAAGCATCTGGCCTAATTCAGCTAAGCAGATAATATAAATAGACTTCCTTACTAACAAGGTTACGTGTAAAATGACAGCTCACATCATTTGGGAATCCTTCATGAATATGACTACTTTCCCATGCAGTGTGATGTACTTCACTGTTTAAACAATGATGGCTCTTGTTTGAACAGAAGGCTCCATATTCAATATGAAACAAACTTCTTAATTTACACTGTGTGCTACAACTTCCTTTGGGTTTCACTTGCTTCATGGTAGTATGAGACTAATAGTGCTGAAAATCAGGCTGCTTCAGATCAAGCAACAGTAATTGGTGAATTTTGTTTTTCTGTAAATTCTTATAATATCACATTTATTTTTATAATTTCAATGCATATTTTTGATACTATTTTTTTTATTTACTCATTCAGGATTTAAACTAGTTATCAAGTGTTGGCAATGGATGACACAGTTGCTGTCACTGTGTGTGTTCTATCATTCTTCCATTTTGGTGGGATGTCCAAAGTGGTTTCCATCTTGCCAAAATATGTCAGAGGTGAAAACTTTCCTTCTTTATTGCACTAATTTAGATGAGGCTCCACCCTTTACTTCAAAGACTTAAAAAGTTCTCTGGGCTGTTGGATAGACTTTCTTTGTGATTAAAAAAAAATTCCAGTGACTCTTCACTCTTGGGGGAAATTTCCAAGAAATCTCTGTTTCTTTTTCCTTGTAAGCCTCTCAGAGAGGTTAGTGGTGGCTTTTTGATATGAAAATGCATTTTGTGC
>PVKE010000990.1:5482-113914 GCA_004027555.1 Craseonycteris thonglongyai | reverse complement strand
AGGGCACCAGCATTATGGACACACTCAATGGTTTGGTGTTTACCTGGAGAGGAGGGGGGAGGGGGTAGGGAGAGTTGTGTGGGGAGGGGGGAGTGGGCACCAGATATATCGGGTTGGAGGGGGACCTGATTCTGGGAGCTGGGCACATAATGGGATGCATGGGTGATGTGATGTGGAGTTGTCCATTGGAAAACTGTCTGATTGTTACCAACCAATGTCACCCCATTAAATTTAACAATAAAATATAATAATATTAAAAAAAGAATGAGCATTCATTTCCATGGGCATGAGACTGACACAGAGATCATTTGGGAGCACAGCTCTTTCTTGGAGATGCCCACTCAGGTTCTGAGGGGTGATGTGCCATAATGTTCTCAACTTTCTTTCAAATGGTTCAGCAACATATAGAGTACACACGGCAAAATAGTAACAACAGTTGATTCCAGGGGGAGGCTATAACCTATCCACAATACTATTTAAAATGTGTTTCTTTTGAAATTTTCATAATAAGAGAAGTAAGAGGACAGAGAAAGAAGTTGAAGAGGTGGGCAGGGCAGGGTTTCCATCTAAGAGGAGGGGTTTGAAGCCTGGGAGTAGCACCTTCTGGCTTGCCCTGGGTGTACACAGGCAGCTTCTGGAGATGAGGGAGGACTCTCTAGAGGCCCGCCATAGAACGTTTCCACTTCTGATTCAATGAGCGGTCATTGTGCACCTTCCACCCGGGTACCATGCGTGCATTTTACCTTCATTCATCTCATTTAATCCCCCTAGCAACCCGCAATGCCTCTTTAGTGTCTCCTGTCCCTGAGATGAGGAAACTGAGACCCTGGGGGTAGATCAGCTAAGGAGTCACCAGCCAGTGGGAACAGAGTCCAGGTTATTTAGAACTTCGGCCATGGGGCAGCACTAAGCCATCATTCCACCTTTACTATTAATTAATCACCACCGCCATTAATCATCATTGATTAATTACAATCAAAGCTCAAAAGCGATTTCTCCGGGAGGCTCTTGTAAAACAGGTGTGCTGTCACAGAGAGAGACAAAAGTGAATTGCACTTACTGTCAATGGACTCTGCTTTTCCCCTTTAGAAAAACCATCACCCACGGAAGACCAGGAGCCCTGCTTCATCCACGAGAGATATGCAGCCATGCTGCCCGGCCCCTCACTCATTTAACACTCAATCACACATGCACCAAAGCGGCTTTTGTCTTTGCACCACCCAACAAAATCCGCGTGTTTAATCTTTCCTGCCCACATATCCAATCCAAAAGAGAACGGATGCTTAAGCCACTAGACAAATTGTCACTGTTATCTGTGTTCTTAACAGCACAACTGTTTTTCATTTGTAAGAACTTGGAATAAACATCATGGCTCTTTGAAATCGCTCCTAAGCAGCCCCCGGGAGACTGCAATTATACCTGTTTATAATTCTCCTACCTCACAATCTAGCCCTTGATTCATGAATGTGCACTTTTAGGCGTCGGGCGTTAAAATAAATGAGACTCTACAATTACGTGTAATTAAGGGGAGAGCAAGTGCCGTGCTATAAAGATGAGCCTGTGTTGCTAAAATCGAGCATGTCTGTATCAGCATGCCGGTCCGGGGACCCAGCCTGAAACACAATTAATGTTCTTTTGACTTAATGGGGGTTTATGGTGCTGTTTTTCATTATCACAATATCTTAAGAAATATAAACAGGTTTTCCCTAATGCAATTGCATTTTTACCGACAAGACAGCTGGGTCTAAGTGAAAACTCAGCAGAATTAACCACAAATGTATAATGTTATGGATCATTCTGGGTGTGTACCTTAAAACCCAGTGCAAAACTGTCCCCATTCAGGAACTAAGTTTGATCCCAACCCCCTGGGGGTGACTCTGCAGCCTCTTGAGTTTGTAGAAACAAGCAAATTACAAACTTGTGCAGGTTATTAAAGCCACCTGTGCCCTGTCTGTGACATCCTAGAACCTCCTGTTTGCAGCCATGTTTCTACTCTAACATTTCTCCTTCACACGCCAATTTGTTGGAGCCACGTTAAAGGCTTGACTCACAACCTTCACTAAACCCCATCTCCTCCAACCCAAATGTAGCCAGAAGTGCTCAATCAGGTTGAGTTTCAGACTCTTGGTGGAGACAAAGAAACACACAGCAGGAGTGATTTTTTGTGTGTTTTTTGCTTAATTTTTGCATACAAGTCAAGGACATAGAACAGCAGTCTAGCTTTGCAAGGTAGACAGACCAGACCCGTGTTCTGCACCAAGGGCGGCCAAGCAACTTGCAGAAGCAGGAAAACAAGGCGCGTAGGTGTGAAGAGAAAGGTCCCCTCCAGGTTAAACCAACAGGGAGGTGAGGAGTTGGGAGTGGCGTGAGGAGTCTGAAAGACCTGGCGATCCAGGCAGGGCGATCTTGGCGAGAGATGACATCAGGGTGACAAGGGACACCAGAGGAGAAGGCTGTCCCAGATGGAGATGGACAGCCTGGAGAAGCTGGAGAATCAGGAGCCCAGGAGGGTCCTGAGAACTCTGCTGAGCCCCCACCCAGGCCCGGCTCAGGCGTGGCTGAGTGACTTCCCAGACTGGGGGACTTCTGAGCCCCTGGGGTCCCTTGTGTCTCCCAGGCAGACACTGAGCTCCCGAATGGGGCCAGGAGTCCCCACCCATCTGGAAGAAACCTGGAAAACTTAGGCCAAGGCCTCAAACCAGGTGGACTATGGCATTTGCTGCGAATTATGGGGTAAAAACGTGGTCAGAGGGCACTTTGCAGACCCTCCCACCTGGTAAGTGTCTGAACTGATGAATTAAGGCCTGACCTGAAAACCAGACCCACAATACCTGCTAACAGTGCGCACACACACACACACACACTTGCACACACACACAGGTGTGTACACACATAGGCATCCATACACAAGATCTGTCACCTTTCCCTTAACAAAGGATAAGGGGCAAACACAGATATCGCCATGTTTGGTCTTTGAACAGTAACAATGGAAAGAATAAATATTCAAAAATCACACGACATGGCTCAGCCCCCGCCTGCAGCCCACGGAGGGGATTGTGAGCAGTCCCTCCATTATTGGGGTTGCCTGGTAAGCAGAGAAGGATGAAGGAGAAAAATGTAGGCAGGGCCCATTTAGGGGAGAGCCATGTTCGTGAACTTGAGGCCTGCAGGAAAGCAGTGTGTTATTACCGGTAATTTTTTTTTTTCATGGTGGAAATCCCCCCACTTCAGAAATAGTCCCCAGAACCTAACATAAAAAGCAGGGAAAAGGCAGGTCTTGCCTCCTTCCTGTACCCCAGGCCCTTGAGGCGCCCCCATGGGCTCTGAGGACCCAGCTGGGAAACTGCTGCCATGGGGAAAACATAATTCATTGCTGGTGGAAACACTCAGCAGTGGACCACAGAACCTTCCAGAGCTGCATTGTCCAGGAGGGGAATCCATAGCCCCATGTAGCTGCTCTGAATTGGGGTGTTGTGAGTATACAATACACGCCAGATTCCAAAGACTTAAGAAAAAGAATGTAAAACATCTCAATAATTTTTTATTGATTACATGTTGTCGTGATAATATTTTGGATTTACTGGGTTAAATAAACCATATTATTCAAATTAATGTCACCTCTTTCATTTTACTGTTGAATGCAGCTACCAGAAAATTTTTAATTGCAAACATGGCCTGTGTCCACTTCTACCGGACAGCACTGCGCTAGAAGCTCTACAGCAAATATGTCCTTTCTTCTGCTGAGATGGGACAGAAGGAAAGGGAGTCCCCGTTATTTTTTGGTCGGTGATGGTGAAGAAGTAAACTTGACATTTTGTTCCAAATGGAAGGCAGAAGTTCAGCCAGCTCAGTGATGCCAAAGGTGACCACTGGAATCTAATTTGACAATGTCAGTTCCAGGCTTTTCTGATTTATTATGAAACCGGGGTGGCTATGGGAGATTATGGTGGAAAAAAATCTAGAGCCTCCCTCCCACTCCGTCAAGACACCCAACTTGAATTCCAGATAAACAACAAAAAAAGATTTCAGTACACGTATATCCTCATGGACCCCTGTCCATTTTTAATTACTAAACATGACAACCCTACCTAGCATGAAAAAATGACTACACCCGGCTGGGCTGAAAAAGAAACAATCACCTGAGATTTCCAAACATAACTCTGGGACCAAGTTTCTTGAGCTCAAATCCTAGGTCCACCACTTACCCTTGTGTGACCTTGAGCCAGTTACTTAACCTTCACGTGACTTGTTCTCCACATCTGTGATTTGGGTATAATCCTAGTACTTGTAAGATTGTTATTAGAGTTCGATAAGTTACTGCTACCTACCAACCAGGACACTTACCCACCGCAAGGTCTGTTTCTCCTTAGCACCTCAGCTGTGTTTTCTGCAGCTACTAGTTGAACCTCGGCCAGCTCCTTGCCCACCCCGCTCAGCCCGGTCCCCCTCTGGCCTCATCTGTGACTCTGGGGACCTAGGAAACCGCGGTAGACAGCACCACCTTGAGTCGAATCCCTCCCCTTAACGTTTCTCCTTTCCCTTATCCGGACCATTTCTAGGCAACGCGGCTATTTTCCCGTAAGCTCAAGTTATCGTGCCCGGCGCTTCCCGGGCGCGTGGGCAGGTCCCGGCGCGTGGGCAGTGCACCTGCGACCTCGCTGCCCAGCCGGCGTCTCCGAGGACAGGCGTGAGCGGAGACGAGCGCGGGGCTTCCAGCAAAGGCGGTCGGTGTCGGCAGACCCCGGCGAGCCCCTGTGAAAGCAGATAAAAGAGAACATTGATGAACGTGTCGTTACGACGGGAGCGCCGGGCCGGGGCGATCGCAAGCCCCGCGGAACACTGGGCTCCTGCCAGTTAAGAGGAAGAAGGAAACAAGCAGGCGGAAAAGAGGCCGGGAGTCTCTCCGTTTCCAGCCCCGTGGACCTGATCGATGGTCCTGCTGACTTTATTGCGATCGCTGATTTATTAGCGATGCCCCCTCGTGTGTGTGTTGCACTCCCACACTTGCACGTACAGCTCTGGCTCGCGTCCCTCCCTCGTGTCCAGGTCCTGGGCGAATCGCACAGCTGCTTGAACTCCGCCGAAGGCCAGCGGGAGCGAGTGTGCCGGGTGAGTGTGTGTCTGTGTCCCGGCGAGGGTGCGCGCTCAGCGCCGGGAGCGCGGCCAGCCGGGTCCCGAGGCTGCGGGAGGCGGGAGGCGGCCGGGACCCCCAGCTCTCCGCCGCGGACGGGGGGCCAGCAGAGGCCGGCCGGGCTGCACGTCCCTGCAGCCGGAGGTACAGGGCCCGCGTGCCGGGGGCGCAGGGAGGGCGCCGCGGCGGGGCCCCGACCTCCGGCTCCCAGCTTGGCGCCCCGGCGCGCCTTCCCCTGCGCGGAGGCCGGGGGGCCGGGGCCCCGGGGCCGGGGGGCCGGGGCCGGGGCCGGGGGGCCGGCTGGGGCGATGCAAGGCTGGCCCGGGCTGGGCGCGGACGCGGACTTTGGCGAGGGCGGCGCGCCGGGGCGGAGACCGGGGGCGGCGGTGGAGCCGCTGGGCGGAGGGGAGGGAGGAGGTGGAGGGAGGGGAGGAGGAGCTGCAGCCGCACTCGCCGGGGATGCAGCGGCGGCGGCGGCAGCAGCGGCAGCAGAGGCGGCGGCGGCGCGGAGTCCCCTGCGCCCCGCGGGCCGGCAGGGCTGCGGCAGAGGCGGCAGCGCCCCGGGCCGGTGAGGCAGCCAGGCCCGTGCGCGCTGGTGAGCAGGGTGCTGGAGCCAGGTGGGCGGGGCGGGGGCTCCCGGGGGCTGGAGCCTCCCCGGGGTGAGCGAGGCCGCGAGCGCCGCCCAGGTGAGCCGGGGCCGGGCCGGCCCGCCCGGCCCCCGTGCAGCGCGCGGGGCTGAGACCCAGGGGCAGGAGGGAGGCTCCGGCGCCCGCCGGCTGCAGGGGGAGGACCCGCCTGACCCCGCAGGCGGGCTGCGTACTTCCCACCGCGACCCTGACCTGCGATCGCGCCACGCGGAGCCCTGGAGGCCCCGGAGAAAGCGCGTCCGGGCCCGCTGGCCGCAGGGGGATGGCCGCCTTGACCCCTTTGAGTTTAGACCCACTTGACCGGCTAGAAGCCAGACCACGTGGGGCTTGTCCCGCAGGACAAGGGAAAGCGGTGGGCCAGAGCTTCAGAGTGACTGGGATCTCGGAGATACTGAAAGGGTAACTAGGATTGAATAAAACTTCCGTCCAAGCTGGATCAGAAGCACTTCCCAAAGCTGGGCTCCTGAGGGTTTCAGAAGTTTGGCAGCGATTTTGGGGGAGTGCAGTTTTTAAAAACGTTCTTTGTAGTAGTTCATTCATTCGTTCTAGCATTAATGGAGCACCTTGTGCCAGGCACCGCGTCGTGTTCTAGGGAAGCGCGTGAACAGCATCTAGTTCCTGAGCACTGGAAGCTCCGGGTTCAGTGGGAAAGAGATGCGCTCTTAGGGTGGAAAAAAGTAGGAAACACCCACAAATCATAGTTTGGCACAATGGCCTCTGTTTGCAATTCCCTACCTGCCCAGAGGTTGAAGGCCACCCCCACCCCACACACCGTAGGGGCCTGCACACAGTAGGACAGTGCAGACCTTCCTCCTCTTCCCCTTCCTGAAAGTTCTGACTCATTCTCTGCTCCCGCTCTCTGGACAGTCTTTCCTGCAGCTTGTTTTAATCACTTTTTTGAGTTAAAAGTCAATATTTAATTAACCAAGTAATTACATTCAGCTTACGTTTGAATCTGGGTATTTGCACATCTGTGTGTGTCGGGACACCCTCTGGCCCCTCCATCTGGCCCCGGCCTCTCTCCCACGGTGCCCCCTCCTCTGGGGCAGAGAAGGGAGGCTGCTCCTGAGCGGGTTCTCTGGGGGGACAGAGAAGCAGGTCAGACGGGTTCTCCCTGGAGGACTCCCGGCGTCTCTCCCTGGCACAGGAAGAGTTACTCTCATCTCGTAGTTAATAGTGAAGGGGATTTCTTACGGCATCTGGGCTACCCATTACAGAACCACTGGAGGGTTCTAATTAAATTAAAGCCATTCATTACACAGAGCAGGGAGGGGGGCAGGGTGAAGACCACTCACCTTGTACGAGAGCTTCTCCCCACTTTGCTTTCCCACGTCTCATCAGCACAGCCCGTCTGTGTGTGTAATTCAGTGTTCCGACTAGCAGATCCAAGGGGCACGGTGGCGGGCTTGGCTGATGGCGCGCTGGACATTCACACATGAAGGATCTTCCTTCTCTGAGCCAAATTTATGAACATAAATCCATGATGTTGGTCTGACTGCCAGGCTAAGGGTCAATATGGGTTTGGGCTTTGGGCTTGGTGTGTACTTATTGGGTTTCGTTGTTTGAATTGATGGCTTTCTCTAAAACCCTAATAACATGTTAGGTTTTCAAATTTAAGGGTTGAATGATGAGTTGATTATAAAAACGCTGGGCAAGGAGGAAGACAGTGTGGCTGTGTGCAAGACTGTGCATGTGTGTGTGTCCGCGCACACACTCATACACACATGCACATGTGTGTCCCCGCCCAAGAGCTCCAAATGCCATCCCAACAACCCAGCTGGTGTGCAAATGCACACCCTGACACTTGAAGTGCACCTTTTGATGTAGGGATAACATTTCCCTCTTTCTTTCCCTGAATATGTTCGATTTACCTGTTTGGACTTGCCTCACAGGGAGCACCTTCTGGTCCTGAGCGAGGCAGATGAGAAATATCCCCCTCTCTCAAGTCGGGGCTGAGACCCCAGAAGCCTTTAGCTCAGAAAACTATCCTCTTTTTTGATCTGCTTGTCGGTAAAAGAAAGGGCTTGGTCTAGACTTAAAATGATCGATAGTACGGATGTAGTGTTGTGGCCAACCAGTGTTCTGAGCCCTTATCTATAATAACTCATTTAATCCACACAAAACCCAGTGAGGTGGGTCTTTTGATTGCCCTCAAAGATGGGGAAACTGAGACGCAGAAAGGGCCATGGCTTGCCAACCGCTGAGCAGCGGTAGAGTTCACTCTGACCCTCTCCATTGTCCTTCCTCCATGACCTTGGCCTTTTTGCCAAATGTAGAAGAAACACATGTGCAGCAGAAGAACACACACTTACATAATAAAACATGGAAAGGCAGGCGCCCTTCCGTAATTCCCACTTCTCTCCAAAAGCCTCGACTGTTGGAGGTGTCTCAGGTGTGAATTTCATTTGGGGGATAGGGTGTCCTGAGGAAAATATGCGATTGCCTGGTGACATTTTCTTCTTCCTGTGAATGTTCACACACCCTCATCCTTAGTCAAGATACAAAGGGAAATATCAAATGTGGCTGCCAGAAAAAAGTCATGAGGTCTGAGATGAAGCTTTGCACCCACTGAAGAACAAGGCAGGAGGGTTAAAAATTCTAGAGGTGCAGCCCTCTTGTGGTTGGTGAGGGAGTTGCATTGGCCTGTGCCTGGAGCGGTGACCCCGGTACTCAGGCACTTCGTTTCAGACCCGGGCGCTGTGCACCCAGTGGGCATGGAAGGCAGAGCCTGCCCATGCTGATGTGCGTGCCTCACCAGGGCCTGCCATCCACGGGCCGCCTTGTGTTGGGCCCTGGTGGGAAATCTGCAAATGCCCCTGGTCCGGATTCAAGGCACTATCTAATTGGAAGAACATTAAGATCATTATAATTAATTGGCATCCTGATAAATGGCATGATTGCCTAATTGGGGTGGTTGCTAGGGAACTAGGCCTCGCTTGGAACCCAAAGGGGAAGAGGCATCGGGCTGGCCTCAGTTGTGGGCAGAAGGGTGACAAACCCAGCCATTGGTGGGAAGAGAAGCTGTCCTTACCCACATCTGCTGGTGTTGGCAGGGCAGCGGCTAGGTGTAAGCTGCAAACGCAGCATCAGTGTAGGGCGTTTTCCTAGGAAGACGGTAATCTGGGTCCTTTCTCGTGTAAGAAACAGAAAGAGAAAAAAGAAATCAGAACCAGCATAGGGAGACAAGAGGGGATTTATTGGCTCTCACAACTAAAAAATGCTAAGGTCACTCTAGGCCCAGGGACAGCTGGAGCCAGGGCTCAGACTTCGTCATGAAAATCTGTTCTTCTCCGTGGCTGCCCTTCCTCCCACGGGGCTGGCTTCTCTTCGCAGCTCTGAGAGGCGGGCAGGCTCTGGCTCCGTGGTTAAGAGAACCACACTCCCTGGCTGCCTGCCTGGTGGTGTGATCTGGGGAGCATGACTTCACCCTTCTGTGCCCCAGGGTTCTCACCCAGCGAATGACAGTGATCGGAGCACCTGCCTCCATGCTCATGGTCAGGGCTGAAATGAGATCATCCACATCGAGTGCTTAGCACGGCGTCCGACACCGGCCAGCCCTCAGTGAACGTAATTGAGGTGTGGGGCTGGCTACTGAAGAGCTGGCCGCCTCTTTTCTGGGACTGCCCACCCAAGCCCCAGGCATCCCTCTGATTGGACTGTTTTATGTTATGTGCTTACTCCAAACCAAGAAAATTAGTCTCCAACAATAGGTTTGGGCCGGGCTCCCAGGCCCCGCCCTGGAGCTGGGGATAGATCCCCCTGGACCCCAAAGCTCCAAAGAGCACAAGTGGGGGAATCCCAGTGAAAGGGAGTCTGGTTGCTAGGGAGGCAACAGCCAATGCCCGTGACAGGCACTAATGTGATAGAGCATGGCTGGTCCAATGGACCTGTCTCTGTTTTGGTTGGGGTAGAGACTTTGGAAACAGCTACTGGGGGGACAGCTTTCCCTCCTTCTCCACTGGGGTCAACAGGCCTTGGAGGCTTGACTTGTCTGCCATAGTGACTGAAATACACAGCCTGACCTTGAGTCTGTGCTTTCTGGTAGCCACGGCAGGGTTTGCCCAACCTTCTGCCGTGAGAATCATCTGAAGGTGTTTGTTTATAAAAGGCAAAGTCCAGACCCTCCTGAATCACACGCCCAGGGAGGGTCTTGGGCGCGTGAACCGGTGTCACGCTTGTTCCGCATCAGCACAGGGGTCTGAGGAGCCAGGGCCCGGGAGCGTGGAGCTCGTCCTCCTGCCCGATGCAGGGGCTTCTGGGAGGCCGGGGGCAGCACTCCATGAGACCAGGGATATGAAGCTGTTGGAAACCGCCGTGCACTGCGGGATGGCACTCGCAGTTGTCAGTGCGCAAGCGTTGGAACAGCTGCTGAGTGCCAGGCCCTGCGCTAGGTACTGGGATGAACAAGAGGGGACGCTGCTTTCTGGAACTTCGATGCCAAAAGGGAAAAGCAGGCGGGACGCAAGCGAACAAGACCGCAAAGGTGGCTCTCTCGGAACGTGACCGGTTCTGCGGTAGAAACAATACAGTAGACACTCGGTTCCCTGGCGCCCACGGTGGATGCCAGATAAATGTAAGTAGCCTCTCCACTGCCCAGAACTTAAGCAGCCAGCACAGTCTCAGGCAGCTGGCAAAAACAGACGTGAGCGTGCCCGGTGCTTGAGTTCTGGTTAGCGGAGAGTCTACTGCATTGATATGATGGGAAGTGACTGCATTGTAAGGTGGGTGGGGGCAGGTTTTGACAAGTGGTCAGGGGAGGTCTCTCTGAGGATGGCCTTGGGGTGGGGGGGGGGGCGTGGGCAGAGCATTCCAGCTAGAGGGAACAGCCAGTGCAAAGGTCTGGGTGTGGAGAGGACTGGCCTGTCCAAGACACCCGTTTAAAACATAGGAATCCAGGGGGGTGGAGGATAGTGAGTAAGCAAGAAGGGGAGATGAGGTCTCTAGGGAGACATGCCGGCCATGGTGAAAACAAGAAACCCTTAGACTCTATTTCCAATGAGAGGGAAGTTCACTGGGGAGTTTTAAGTTAGGGACGACATGACTTGTGTGCTGCAAGGACCTCCAGGGCTAGCTGCCCTGAAGGAGTGCTCTGCCAGCGGAAGCTGGGGCGGGAGGGGGAGGAGCTGATAGTGACCCGGCTGGTGATGGTATCGATGATGGGATGGAGTGAATGGCAGAGCCAGCGGAACTTGCTGGTGGACTGAATATGCCGAAGGAGGGAAAGAGCTGTGGGTCGCCGCTAACGGGGCTTTGCACCCCCACCCCGAGGGACATTCGGCAATATGTGGAGCCATCTCTGGCTGTCACAACTGGGGAAGGATGTGCTACTGGCACCAGGGCTGCTGCTAAACATCTCAACAGTGTGGGGGAGCCCCCACCCCACCCCCTGCAATGACTCTTAGTGACCAGATGACTGGGCAGCCTGGTGCACCGGATTCCCAGATAGGGAAGACTGAGAGAGGAGGTTTGGCGTGCAGGGGAGGATCCCGCCTCTAGTTGTGGAAAGGTTGGGTTTGAGCTGACGCTCAGCCTGGGTGTCCGCCAGCTCCGTGGGTGCTGCTCTGGAGCTGCTTGGACCTGGCAGCCTGAATTTGGGAGTCATCAGTGTATCATGTTATGCTAAGCCACGGGCCTGGACACATGGCGGATGGATTTTGTTCTCTGGAGTGGTTTTCTCCCTCCTTCCCTGCACCCCACTCCGCCCCCCACCTGTCACACATCTATTTGATGAGTATTAGCACATCGCACCTCCTTATGACGCGCCTAAGAAATTACAGAGGCTCAGGCTGAGCCCCCCAGCCCCGCGCCCTCCATCCTTCCCATTGCTCAGTGATTAGCAGACAGCAGTAAATAGGCATGCTGTACAACAGATGCCTTTGGGAAATTGCTTAAGGTCACGCAGGAGCTTGGGCCTTGCAGGCAGCATGATGCCTCCTGGGTAGAACAGCTGTTGGCATCATCTTCAGACCTTCTCCTCCAGCCCAGACTTCGTGGAATCCTTTCTAACCAGAGAGTACCACTGTTTTGAATTCTCCGCAGTCTCTTAACATGATTCCAAAACACACGTTGCCTGGTAGCTACTTGCCTCTGACATGTAGCTTCATCTTCTAAAAGGCCTGGCCCCACTGCTTTGCACGCCTGGGCCCTGCTTAACACTTGGGTCAATCCTATCCCAAACTCAGCGTCGTTACGAGCAAGTCCTGTGTGTGTAAATTGATAGACAGGGACATCCCCGGGGACCATGAGTAGTACCCAGTATGTGTTTGACCAGGTGGCAGCCAGATGTGTTAGGGGAAGAATGTTGCCATCAGCCTTTCTTATTGGCTCCTGGTCAGGACCCCAGTGGGTGACTTGACCCACCTCAGTGACCAGGAAAAGGGAGCTTTTTGAAAAGAAATTTACAAAACTGTTAGCCCAGAGAAGTTCGGGAGATGTTCATGATCTGATGAAAATCAGATCCTCTGAAAGCTGTGTTTCTGGCCTGCCCTGAAGACAGACACTGTCCTCAGACTTCTGAATGCAGACCACTTGTATTCTTAGTGGCTTGGAGTCCTAATCATTTGAGTGTGAACCAAGATGTATTCACTGCAAGTAATAAAATTCCTGGCGGAGGGTGGCTTGCAGAGTAGAAATATTTAATTCTCACATAGCAAGAGTCCAAAGCAGGAACTGGGGAGTTCCCACAGTTCGGTTCTCTAGCTGTCTCTATCTCTCTCTCTTTCTGTCAAAAGTAAAATAAAAATAAATATGCACTGAAGATAAAATAATCACTCTCTATAAATATAAAAAAAAAAAAAAAAAAAAAAAAGAGTCCAAAGCAGGAGGGTCCAGGGCCCAGTTTGTCACTACAATTATGTCATTAAGGAGCCAGGATCTTCCTATCCTCAGGTTTTCTGTCCTCAGCATGTCTTTTGGTTTTTTCCTTCATGGTCTCAAGATGACTGCTGCAGCTCCAGACATCACATTCCCATACAAAGTGGGAATAAAGAACAGGACTCCTTGCTGTCTCTCTTTTAATCAGAGAGAAAATTCTTCCATGTGCACCCCATCCCAGCAAACTTTGCTTTATGCCTCGTTGGCCCAGGCTTGGGATTTATACTTAACTCTAAACCAAACTCTGACAAAGGAAAATGGGCTTTTCATGTTTGACTTAGTTTGGTGGTTCCCCAAAAATGGCAGATTAGACACCTACTTCTTATAGCAAATATTTTTGCCAGGTTTACCAGAAATAAATTAATAGATAATAAAATATAAATTCATAGGTAATATTACCTCCCAAAGACCCCACCTCCAAATACCCTCACACTGGGGATTAGGTTTCAACATACGAATTTTGGGGACACACAAACATCCAGTCTATAGCATAGGGATCATCTAATGCCCATCTTACAGATGAGGAAAGTGAGGTACAAAGAAGTCTCTCCCTGCTTTGTCATCCTGTTAGAAGAGAACATCACAGGCTGGCTAATGAGGGCCTGTGTTCATCTCACAAAAATGTTTTATTTGACCTACACACTGTTTTGAACATTCTTAAAAGTTGTCAGATTCTTAATTGTTAGATCTCACATTTTAAAAGTTAGTTTCCTGCTTCTGAAAAATAGGGAGCGGTGAATTGTAGCTGATGATATGGTCGCCACTTTGCCACAGACACACACACACACACACACACACACACCCATTCCCTATTATCCGAGGTTGCTGCCAAGTGCATTTGCCATTTATCATTGCACTTGCCCTGCTGTTCTCTGTTCGTAGCCTCTATCAAGAATGGTTTGTGAGAGCTGGGGCTAAAGGGATGTGTGGGTTTTTCTTCTTCTGTCTGTCACGTGGGCACTGGAGTTTTCCCCCGATACATTTTGTTCACACCAAATGGCCACGCTTCTTGGGACAATGCATTGCTACTGTTTATAATAATAATAAAGTCTGATACCATTGACTTTATGTGTTGCCAGCATTTAATCATCACAACAGCCCTTTTACGCGGGGCCTAGTATTTCAGGAAGCAATGGCCGATTACTCCAGGGCCTGTTATTTGAGGAAGCTGAGGCACTGTGTGCAATGGCCCTGCTAGACTTGGAGATCCTTAAGCTTATTCACCATCTTATCATCAGGGCTTGGCTGGGTGGCTGTTCGAATCAATGATTGAAAGAATGAATGAATGCTGTTCTCTTCTAAGTGTTCATCTGATTAAAGCCATTGGCCTCAGCAGACCAAAGATCTTGACTCATCATGGGTGATCTGTGACCTTGCAGTTGGAGGAATGGGCTGTAATCAGTGTCATTTGGGGTTCTTTGGTTGTATTTCTGCTGTTCGATAGATCACCCCCGGCTCTGTGGCTTAAAGCAACAGTCATTTATTTAATGATTCTGGGGTTGCCAGGGGGTTCTTCTGCCTCATGTGAGGTCAGCTGGAGGGTCTAAACTGGGTCCCCTCAAACGGCTGGCCGCTGGTGCTGGTCACAAGATGGGAGCTCAGTTGGGGTCATCAGGGAAATGGCTCTATTCTCCTTCACACGACCCCTTCCCAGGGCTGCTGGGGCTTCCTCCCTGGATGGGGGTCTCAGGGTGGCCTGACTTCTAAGACTGCAAAAATGAAAGCTGCCCGACTATCATAAGGCATAAGTTCTAGGGACCCTCAGAGCAGGAGTTGCTGGCAGCCGCCTGGAGGAGGGGTTCCAATGGGATAGATGCACACCTGAGTTTTCCTTCTGCTCACTCCACTTAAGCATCAGGTTCAATGAGAGAGTCTGATTGGCTGACTTTGCTCACCCCTTGGTCACAAAGCAAGAGAGAGAGTATGGCATCTTGGCAGGCGAGAGAGAATCCCTAAAAGGAAATTGGGGTGCTATTGTCAAAAGAAGAGGGCCAGATGCTGGAAAGAAAGAGTTAGAAAACTCCGAATAGGTGACTGTGCCCCCAGATGAGCAGTGAACATTTTTCAATGAACGAGTGAATGGAGGATGAATGGGTAACGACATGCATGAACGTGTTAGAGTCTAGCATTAGGAGAACACCCAGATCTGTATGGCAGCCCTTCCAGGACAGGGGCGCCACAGATTGGGGCCCTGCTGGGGGTCTGGGAGCGCTCTCCACACTACGGGACAAAGCCAAGTCCTGGCATCCCTGCCCCCAAAGATGGGAGGGAGCATGCATGGTATGGAGGGGGCCGCCTGCCATGTGGGTGTGCTCCCCCCTCCCCAAACCCCCCTCACCATGGACACTGGCAGCCCAACTCTCCCTCCCTGTCTTCCAGCCACTACACCGTACGCCTGGTGACACCCAGTGTGTCCCCCCAGCAGCGATAAGACTGCCAGTTGGAGACACTGATCCAAGGCCACAGAGCACCTCTGACCCACGGCTTCCCTCCCACTTGACGGCCTATTTCCAGCTGCTAATTAGATTGCACAGCATGTCAGGGTTGGGAATGGATCTGCCATTCCAAATTCTTTCAGCGCGCATCTCTAAATTTAGTGGGTTATTTGGTAAAAGTAGCTTCAGACTCCCTCCCCTGCCTGTGACTACAAGCTTCTCACATAATTGTAAGTGTCGGACCGTTTCCAAGGTGAGCTAATAAGCTATCTGCTAATAGCAGGGGCATGATGGGTGAGGATGGTGCGCACGGCTGTGGACTGGGTGGAACAGGAGAAATAATTGGATTATTTATACCGGCGGTTAAAATAGCCTTTTATCCCTTTTGTGTTCTTCTTGAAGGAAACTACCATCTCTGGTAACAAATACTTATTTGGGGGGCAGGGGCGGGGGAGACAGTACTGAGAAAGTGGGGTTTAAGCCGAGGAGGTGGGGTGTGCCTGGAATTGTCCGTCCCAGCCGGGGCAGTCCACACTGAGAACTGGCCCACAGAATTGAATAATGACTGTTCAGGTCCGACTTTATTGCTTTTGGCCAAAGGCCTTTTGCAGAAATAACTTTGTAACTTGCTGCCAAGGAAGCTTTTGTCCATAGCTAAGACAAAAGAACAAAGAACAGACACGGGAGTTTCTGTAGCTGATTCTCATTTCCCCTAACACCCAGGAAGGGCGGCAGGCCTGGGCTAGGGGATGCCGATGACCAGCCTTACCTGTGCCAGGCTGCCACTAATGCTCTTGCCAATCCGGCCTCCTGAGCTCAAGTAGGCCGAGCTCCTTCCCCACGGGGCCTTTGCACTTGCTTTTGCCTTGGCTCAGAAAGCATTTCGCCCACGACTGGCTTCTCACCCACCTTCTGGTCTCAACTCAAACATCATCTCCTCCTAGAGGTCTCCCCCAATTTAACCTCTATCTCATCACCTGATTATTTCCTTCAAAGCTCTTGAGAAAGTCTGGAATTCCTCTTCATTCATTACCTATCTGTCTGCCACCAGATTGTCGGCGCCTTTGAGGACAGCGCCTGGCACTGAGTAGGTGTTCAGGAAAGATCAGAGAGCTTCGGAAGGTGGCTCAGAGGCCGCCCAGCCCAACTCCAGAGGGGCTTTGTTTGGCCTGTTCAGTGTTTAAAATGTGTTGGATGTTTTCACTCTGAAAACAGCATCTCCTGGGTGGTCCAATCTCCACCCCCCACCCTCCTTCCCCTCAATCCAGGCCCCATTACTCACTTCATTCTCCTGCTTGGCTGTCTAGGCATTTGCATCTGTGTCCCTGCTTTAGACAAAGAACACTGCACACAGGTGTCTCTCCAAAGGTGACCAAACGCCGTCCTGACTTCCCGTGAGTCCAGGCCTCGGGCCAGCCTGCTGTGCTCCAGCCGCCCAGCCACTGTCTGGCTGAAGGGGTGGTTCTCAGCGGGTGGGACCCCGTGGCCCTCGTTCAGGGGGTCCGTGTGCAGGTTGTAAATGACACTGAATCTCCGTGAGCAGGTCATTGCCTTTTCTGCTTTCTTTAGAGCACTTAGACATCAAGGAGGTCATCCCCTTACGCTCTCCCCTCCTTGTGGTCTTCAAGGAGGCCTGCGCCCTTATAAGAAAATGTCTCAATGCCCTTGGCAAGCGAGAACGGAGCGACAAGGTCATTGTGCGTCTGTGTCTTAGGGCCGCTATCCGTTTATGGCTGTAGTTCTCAAGCGGGGGCTATTTTGACCCCTGAGGGGACATTTGGGGATGTCTGCAGACATTTATGATTGTCACTGTTGGGGGTGGGTGCTACTTGCATCTAAGGAGTAGAGGTAAGGGATGCGGTTAAACATCTTGTACACAGGGTGACCCGGCCCCAAATGGCAGGAGTGCCCACCTTGAGAGCCCTGGTTTAGGGCAAGTGGTCCTCATTCCACATGGAGGGAGAAACCTTCCCTTGTAAATAAATGTGCTCAGATAAGAAAGGGAACGAGAGTACCGGGCTTCCAAGACCCTGAGGAACAAATGCAGTGCTTGGGGCAGAGGTTGGTCATGCTGCGCCACTGCTTCACCACCAGGAACCTCCTGGGAGCTACCTCGTAAAGTTCTAGCTGTGGATCCTGGGCCAGGCCAGGAAGCTGCGTTGTCTTCCCCGCTGAGTTCTGGCAGGTTGGGAGCTGCTTGCACCTCTCCTGCCCAGCCAGGCATTGTGACTGTGCCCCCCAAACCTGGCCCGGGGGCCCCGGCCTGGCACGCACGCGCACGCGCGCGCACACACACACACACACTTGAAGTCTCCAGCCGCAGACCAGCCACCCACTGGGGTGGCAGCCTCCCTCCTGGGCGGCTTCCAGGTTCATAGTGGCCCTGAGCTCACAGGGCCGTGGGGTGGAGTCTCAGGGTGTCCTTCCCGGCATCAGCAGGGAGAGACTGGGAAGTTAGGGCCAGTTCCCTGAAATCGGATTATTCACTTGTTTGGCTTTGTGAGGGAGCTTCCTTTCTACTTAGAAACAAGAAAAGGGGAAGTGTGGGTGTGTGTGCCTGCGCATGCTCACAAGTGTGTTTTAAGTGAGAATAAAGAAAGGTTGTCAAGGCAAGTCTAATGGGTAAACTCTGTTCTCCAAAGTAAAAAGGGGAAGTTGTTGCTCACACATCCAGGGTGAGTCTTTCTCTTTGCCTCTTCTGCTCCCCTCCGGACGCTCTGCACCAGCCCTCTTTGGGTCATATGAGAGGGGGAGGGGGGAAGGGGCAGCCTTCAGGTCACCCCCTTCCCAAGTCTCCAGGATCTTTGAAATGGGCGTGGCCCCAAACTCCGAAGTGTGGCAGATGCACACAGACTGAGCGTGACGCGGATGGGGTTTCACTTCCCAGAAGGGGTGATGGGTGCAGGGGAGAGGCCCGCGGGCTCTCCCACTGCTGTGTCCAGCCCGCCACGGCTTGGCAGGGCCCATGGTGTTTTCAAGACGGCTACAAGATACCCCGCACCTCCCCTCCCGTGGGACCTGGACCCTGCCGCCATTGAGAGGTGGGGTCCCTGTCCCCTCCTTGAATCTGGCCAGGCATGTGAATTGCTCGAAACCAGTAGAAGGTAGTCAAAGTGACGCTGGGGACACATCCGAGGCTCAGTGGGAAAGGTGTCCCTGCTCTGATGGCTGGGACCCTTGCTTTTTGAGCCATGTCAGAAATCTGACAACTCCCTGAGGTCACCATGCAGTGAGGAGGCCTGGGCCACCGGGAGCGGCCTCTTGAGTCCCAGTCAACTGCCAGCAGCAGCCACTGGAGGATTCAAGTCCCGAGTTCTTGAGTCTTTTTAACTGTAGCCTCAGACGTTCTAAAGCAGAGACCAGAGACCAGCCCATTCCAGCTGCATGCTATTCAAATTCCTGCTCACGAGTCCCTGAGCACAAAGTAAAAGGTTTTTTTCTCCACCAAGTTTTGGGGTAAATTATACTGAAATAGTAATTGGAACGCTGGACATATGCCAGTCCTCCTTCCTTCCTTCCTTCCTTCCTTCCTTCCTTCCTTCTTTCCATCCTTCCATCCATCCATCATCCATCCATCATCCATCCATCCATCCATCCATTTATCCATCCATCCATCATCCATCATCCATCCATCTACCCATCATCTATCCATCATCCATCATCCATCCATCCAACAACATCCAGACTCTCACTTCTCACCCCTTCGCTGGCCCCACGCTGGCCCAAGCATGGCCCACGGCAGTCATCTCATTGGCCACCTGCAGCCATCCTCACACCCTACAGTCCATTCTGCACATACAGGCAGAAGGATCCTGTTCAAACCTCCATCCAGGCTCAGCACTCCTGGGCTGGACCCTCTAACTCTAAATATTAGCCTTCCCCTCACTCAACTCCACTTCAGCCCTGCTTACCTCCTTGGTTCTTCAAACACCCAGGCACGTTCCTACCTCAGGACATTTGCACTTGCTTTTTCCTATGCCTAAAACACTGTTCCCCTTAATATATGCAAGGTACAGTCCTTTACCTCCTTCAGGACTCTGCCCCATGTCCTCTCCCAGCGAGGCCTGTGCTGACCCCCACCCCATTTAAAATTACAGCCTTCCCCCCACTAGTACTTCCAACCTCCCTCTCTTGTGTCATCTCTCGCGCAGGTAATTTGTTTGGGTGTCTGATGCATGAAAGATTCGCATTTCTGGATCCCCAACACATAGAATGGAGCCTGTGCATAGTAGGTGCTCAGTAAGTATTTGCTGGTTAACTGGAAGAATTAGGACCCAAACTGTGCCAGGGCTTGGGGCTGTGGAGTTAGAAACAGCCCCTTCTCATGTGGAGCTTCCAGTGGGAAAGACAACCCCCCAGAAAATAAAAACCCCAACTGGAGGGTGTATAAAGGAATTACGAGCTGTGATGAGTGATCTGAAGAGAACCATCCTGGGGTCAAGGCTGGGATTAACGGAGGGAGGCCTGTTCAGGGGCGGAGGCCAGGAAAGGCTCTCTCTCTCTCTGACTGTCAGACTCCACCCATCCCAATGTTTCAGGACATGCCCAGGGAAGAGTCTGTTTTTCCTGGTAGACGAGGAAACTGAGGCCAAATCAGGACCACAATTTATGACTCCCACACTCATGTTCCTTCCGCTTTCCAACCCCTTTCTCTATCAATTGACAAATAAGGACGGGGGAAGTTTGCTCTTGATAAGGCCGGGGGCTTGGGCCCAGACCCAGGCCCCGGTTTAGAGGGCTGGGTTGTCAGCTCTCACTATATATACACACAGAGGCAGAAGGGGCTGGGATCAACACTGCCTCCAGCTGGCTCCACATTCGGGCTCATTGAGTTGCAAGTGACAGAGAAAGCAACTCCAGCTGACCACAGACAAAAGGAGAACCTGATTCAGGTCCTGAAAGTGTCAAAGTGTTGAGAAAGGTGACCTAAAAGAGGAAAGGAAACAGTTGGAACTAGTTGAAGGACATAGAAGAATCTGTGCAAAAAAAGAAACAACTGAGAGGTAAATCTTCCTCATTCAGGCTTAGCTGGATCCAGATCTCAAGTGTTGTCAAGACCAGTACGTTCCATTCTGCCACTCGGATCTCACCTGTGTTGGCTTCATTCCAGCTCCACAGGAGGCAAGATGACGTCAGAGTCCCCAGCACGCTCGGATTACTCTGATTGGCCAATCACTGAGGCGGGGAGATTGGAAGGCCCTGATTGGCTCAGGCCTGGGTTCCATGGTCTGGCCTTGGAGCGCTGGCGCTGGGGCCTAAGTTAAACCTTAGTGACCAAGAATCTGGGAGAAGAGGGTCCCCAAATGACAACTGGACACCGCTATAGAAAGTAGAGTGAGAGAATGCTGGGTGGCCCAAACCCAACAAATAACGCTAGCCAGCATTTATTGGGCGCTGACTGTGTACAGCTCTGTTATAAAGGCTTCACGTGTCTCAATCCATTTCATCCTCACAGCTCTATCAGGGCTACGACTGATGCCACTTTACTAATTAAAACATTGAGGCCCCAAGAGATTACTCGCCTAGCAGCTAATAAGTAGTGGAGCCAAGATTCGAACCCAGTTGCCATCTAGACCCCTTCTCTAGTCTGGTCCCTACCGCGTTTTCCCCTAGCACTCACCGGCCTATCTGCTTGCCTTTCTCCGCTGTTTATCGGCCCCATGAGAACAGATTTGTATCTGATTCTTTTCACTGATCATGAAACAGCACCTGGCATGTAGCAAATGCCCAACACTTGAGAGTGTGAATGATATGGCCTCTCAAACAGCCACTCACTTGACACGTTTCCCAAGATTTCAAGTATCTTGTTTCTAAACTTGCTTTGCGCTCTAACTAGAATCCATGGCCCCAGTCTAACAGTTCACCTGTGGTTTTGCCACGCCTGCCCATCCTGTGTTCTGACCTCTCTCACCTTTAGCAGGAATCTTTCATCCCCAGTTTTTGATATGCAGACCCCTGAGAATGTCAGCTGCCTGAGGGCAAGGACTTTTTTTTTCCCTTCATTGTTTGATCTGCAGTGCCAAGCACTCTGCCCAGCACATAGTAGGCCTTCAAGAATTTCTCATTACATGAATAGTTCGCGGGCTACTGCATTCCTGTACCCTTCTCTTTATGCCCTAATTTTCTTTCCAGATCCTGAGCTTTTGTCTTGAAACCTGATCTTTCCATCCTCTCTCTGAAGGACCCTTGGCATGTCCCCTGTCCTGCTCTTGAGAGCTGGCTGGGTTCTCTGCCTCCAGCTGAAATGCCAAGAACAGGACCTGGGTAGGGGAGACCGGTTACGGGAACTCCCATCCTTACTCTGACAGCCCTGGAGAGGACGAGAGAAGGCGAGAAAAAGCCTGTGGCCAGGAAGAAGGGGAGACACCAGGGAAGCGTAAGATTTAACAGATGTGCGTGTGTCATTCCCTGTCTAGACAACTTCTGGGCTTGTGAAGTTCGGGACCACACATTTTCACCCCTCCCACTCTGCCTGCTATTTGCTCAGGCTGTTTCCCCTGCCTGAAGCACCCCATCTTCTACCCCTTTCTTCCCTGTCTACCCAAATCCTGTGGGTTCTTCAGAACTTTGTTCCAGTTAGGCTTCTCAAACTTGGATCTGTAATGACTCCTCCAGGCAGCCCTCCCTGACTGCGCCCAGGCCAGCAGTTTCCCCCTTCTTCTTCCTGTTGTGCAACACGCTCCACCGTAGCCTCTTGTATCACTTGTCCTTTGGCACATGAGTTTAGGAGTCCGAAGAAGACGCTGGGATCAGAACATCTGGGTGCAAAAGAGGTGTGAGCAGAGTGTAAGAAAACGAGTAACAGATCCCTGCTGGAACCCGGAAAGGGCTGCCCTCCGAAGCTGTGGCTCCTCAGTAAAGCAACAGAGAGATGTGGTCAGTCCCCAGTAACAGGGCAGGGCGGGGGCCTCTGTCCTCCCACCCTCCCTTCCCTTGGTGGTGTCTTCCTGGGCCAGACCCAACCAGGAAACAGAGGGCACAGAGCTTATCAATGTGTTCCACCCAAGTGAGCCTCCGAGGGCACAGGGAAGCTTGGAGAGAGGGTGCTGAGGGGTGAGTCAGTGGACGATAGTCAGAGCGCCCAAGTGGCATGGCCTTGGGCAAGTTCTTGAATCTCTCCATTCATTGGCTTCCTCATCTGTACGTGGGACATCTTAACTCGTAATGTCCCTGTAAGAGTGACATGAATTATCACAGGAAAAGTGTTTAGAATTGGGCAGGGTCCAAGGTAAGCACACTAGCAATTTTAGTTATTGTTCGTCACTGTTCTCGGGTGTTTGGTGCGTTGATCTGGGTGCTTCCTGTTGCAAAGGCCAGCCCCACCTCAGACAGGCTGAGGCAACAAGGGGCACCTGTTTGGGTCTGCGATTGGCAAAAGGGTGCAGCTTGGTTCAGCCTGGTGTCACCAGCGACCTCTCGCATGGAAGTTTTGTTTGGCCAGTACCTCGTTCTGCTTCCATCCACTTCCTCTGCCACCCTCTCAGCTGCTTGATTGTTCTCAAACCTGTCTCGGCCACTCAGATCGGATTTGGGGGGACAGCCATCTGGGTCTTTCTGGACAGGCCTGGGTGAGGTCCCAGGTGTTTCGCTGAAGCTGTGGCGTGCTGGCGCCCAGGGGGTCATCGGTCATCCTGAGACCTGCTCTTCTCTGCAGATTAGCCGATAAATCCAGATGCAGAGGTGATGCTGGGGACATGAGGCGTTTCCAGAGATGTCCTGGGCTGGGGAGAAGGTCTGTGAGAAGACACAGGACAAAGAGAAGGAGCCAGAAGGACCTTGCCACGAGCCGGTGGGATGAGAGGTGTCCATGGGATGGACAGAGTGTCCGGCTGCTGCCCAGATTCAGCAGATCCTCTCTCGGTTCAGTCACTTTGAATCTTTTACCAAGAAGGGGGGTAAAAATGGAGGCACAATCCCTTGTGTCGTTTTTAATTGATTTCTTTGGCCTCTGGAGAGAGGCTGGCACAAGGCCAGGGGAAGTTGGAACCGGGGGAATTCATCAAAAATCGACCTACTGCTGATGACTTGATCTGATGAAGTAATTAGCTCCTGTTATTCTCCAGTCTCTGGTCACAGAGCTGTGACTTCCATCGCGAGGAGGAGTAATGGGGGTGGGCAGTGGGGTTTGGGGGTGCTAAGAAGGCCAACGTGGGTGCCAAGACAGAGACCCGCTGACCATGTGCCCCAGCTCCACCCACCACCATCTGGCCAGCGCTTCCAATTCAGGCTGCAACTCCCAGCTCCCCTGCTCCCACATCACCATAAAGGCCCCCTGAGGACACCTGGCCGCCTGCTGTTTCATTCGGCAAAGAAGGAAACTGAGGCTGGGAGACTCTCGGGGTCTTGCCCAGAGAGCTGCTTCCAGGAGGTTCTGGTTGAGGAGGCTGACTGGAGCCAGACTCAGTTCAAACCCTGTCTCTGCCCTTATTGAGTCACATGATCACGGGAAAGTGTTTTTAACTCTCTGGGCCTTGACTTCCTCATCCATAAAATGGGTATAATATTGATGGGTGGATGTGCGGATTAAACGAGTTGATGTATATGAAATACTTAGAGCTGGTGTGGGAGCCATGCAGGCTCTGCATAAGCAGTTGCTGTTATTATTGCTGGGTGAGGAGAGCGGCTGTTTGTAGGGCACCCTTGGAAAGCCTCTTGATATTATTTTAGACCTCGATGTTGACCTGAAGGCACACACGTGTGCATTTTAGTGGGCCGCTTGGTGCGCTAGTCCAAGTGCAAAGCACTAAGCATCCTGGTGTGTTTCCTGAGGGAGGGACATGGACCAATAAGCAGCGTGATCCGGGGTAATTCAGGGACCCATTAGATGGCTCAAGCATGTCTCCTTTTCACCCCTCCAGAGCCTCCCCTTACCTCCAGCAGAGATAGTGCTAGTGTGATTTGACTCCTTTAACACCCGCTAATCTCCCTTAAAAGGAGAGAATGCACGTTCAACAGGCAAGCCCAGGGCTGGGCTTAGGGCCTTCAACACGAACTAGAGGCTGTTAGACTGAGTAACACTGTGTTTTCTTTGTATTTGTGTAGTTAGTTCTATAGGGAAGATTTGCTGATTTCCCATTTGTCCTTGGATATCAGGCTTTGTTTTTCAGAAATGTGTATTTGTGCTTTTCTTTTCAAACAGGGCTATTTAAGGAAGCTTGTGAAGCAGATAACAGTGGAAGAGGGGTCTAGATAGGGCAGGAATGGGGACATGAAGAAGCTGGGAAATGTGATTTTTGTGTGAGGGCCCATGCTGAGCTGTCTGGGAGAGAAGAGGCCAAACCCTGTCTCTGCCATTGTCTCGCTGGGTGTTCTGAGGACAGTGACTGGGCCTCAGTTGTTCTCAGCTGTGTAATGGGGATAATACCCTTAGTCCCTGTGTGAGACTGGCATTGGGATTGATGTAGAAGCTAGAAACAGAGTGCCTGACACCCAACTTGCAATGATAGCAATAATAATCTGATTATCAACATCATGTGCTGGGCTGTAGTCTCAGCTGAACTCGCTAATCCCTTACACCCATTTTATAGATGAGGAAACTGAGGCACGGGGGTGTTAGGTTACTTGCCCAGGGTCACCCGGCAAGTACTCGCAAAGTCCATGTCTTAGCTGTCACACAAGGTGTCACACAAGGTGTCACACGGCAGATCAGCGGCTCTGGCAGCCAAGAGCTGTGTGTGTGAGCAGCTGAGAGGATGGGATGAAGTTGGTGCTTACACTCCCGTCCTGTGAAACTCACTGTTCCCAGTCAGCTCCCCTGACAGTGTGACTCTCATCCCATCCCTCTGCTCAGAGGTCCTGCCTGAGGCCCCTGGGGAAGAAGCCCTGCGTGGAGCCTGCTCCCAGCCTCCCCTAGGGAGAGGCCATGGACAGTCTGTTCTCAGGTGGATGGGGGTTAGGGAGCAGACCAGGAAAGACCCAGCACCTGGGAGCTAGCCAGGGAGAGGGACCACGACTACCCCAGGCTTGAAGGGGCAAGAGGAGGGAGAGGTGCCCCAGAACTGAGGGAAAGCTGGAACCAGGAGGGGCCCAACCAGAGCTGTGTCCAGACTGAGAGACAAAGGCCCTGGGAACCAGGGCACCGTGTTCCAGAGAGGAAACCCAGGAGAGCACGCATGCTGACTGCAACTGCCTCCTGCCCTCCCGCCTCACGGCAAAGCCACAGGCTGCGGAGTTCTGCTTCCTGGGCCACCAGCAGGGTGGAGGATGAAGGGGAGTGGGCAACAAAGAGCAGTCCGCCCTTGGACCCTTCCAGGAACCACAGCACGCCCCGGGAACTCAGAACGGACAGCTCTTCCTTGGTGACGTGGGGGAGGTGATGGGGAGGGCATCGCTGACACCGATGCCTCCAAACGCAGGTGAGGGCGCAGCCCTGCCCAGTCCAGCGTCTGTCACTCAGCAGAGCACAGACAGAGAGTGCCCCGCATGGGGGCACATGGGGGCACCACCTTAGATAGGCAGTCACTGCAGCCTCTCCAAGGAAGGGACATTTGTGCCAAGACTTGGCAGAGGAGGATAAGCCCATCATACAAAATCTAGGGAAAGACTCATCCAGGTTTAAAGAAGAGTAAATGCAAAGGCCCTGGGGCAGGAACACATTTGACTTGTCCAAGCAACAGAAAGAAGCCAGTGGGGCTGGAGAATGAATGAGAAGTAGGAGAGGTGGGCAGGGGCTAGATCATGGGGGCTTAGTGGCCCCTGTAGGGAGTTTGCATTTTATTCCCTGAGCCATGAGAAGCCGGGGGAGGTCTGAGCAGGTGAGTGACAGGACTGAGACTAAGGAGAGGCCAGTGCCTTGCACTTTTACCACCTGGAGTGAGTACCCTTCCCTTTTGAGCCCTAAAGCCCTCACTGAGTGATATGAGCTGGTTTGAATTTTGGAAAGTTCCCACTGGCTGCCCTGAGGAGACTGGAAGAGGGACGGGAGTGGGGAAGCAGGGAGACCCCCTAAGCAGCTGTTGCAATCTCCGGGAGAGATAACACAGGCAGCACAACCCCACCATCCATGACTTTGGGGTTGAAGTGAGGATCCCCATAGTCCTTCAAGGTCACAGGGAGGGTGACTCAGCCCAACTCCTCTCAACATGTCTGTTCTTTCTCTCTGTCTTGAATAAACGAGACCAAAAGTCTATCTGGACAAGACTTGAAGGCTCATTTCCTCAACAAGTAGAAAAATGACCGCAGGGAACAAAGAACAGAAACCTGCCTAAGCCAAGATTCGCCTTCCCACTGCCCCTCCCCCGCCCCTGCTGTGACCGGATGTGATCTGAGGTTGTGGTAGGATGGGGGGTGGGCGGGACTGTGGTCTCAATAGAATGTGACAGTTCTCCTGCCTCAGCGCTGTCGCCCTCAACTGTCCCTTCTGCTGTTTTGTTTATTCTGCAACTTAAAACTCATGAGTAACTTGTCGGGCTCTGGGACCTGCTCGCGGGGAGCTTTCACACACGTCCTCGCTGGGTTGCGTTCTTGTAAGAGCCGTGAGGCCTCCATGTTATTCACGGGTAAGCTGAGGTTTCCCACTGTCCGTGATGGGGAAACCGAGCTGGTGAGTAAGCATTTGAAGAGTTGTCTAGTCCAGAGCCAACGCCATCCCACCCACTGTCCACCCCGCCCCGAGTCTCACACAGCCTGGGAGCCAGGCTGCAGCCCCCTCAGCTCTGCAGCCCCCTCAGCTCTGCGTCCCCGACGGAGCCAGCAAAGACAAGGTGACCAGAAAGATCTCCCCCAGCCAGGGCTTCTCGCTGCCCTTTCTGTGGGTGTGAGTGGTCTGTCGAAGTGGTTGGATGGGTCAGTGACAGGCTGATAGCTGACTTGGGTCTAGCACGACCACCAGCCCTCCACAGGCTGGCGGGTCCAGGGGGAATTCTGTCAGCAGACGTGGTCACAGACAGCGTTCCTGCCAGCTTCTTGCCTGAGTGACCTGCAAATTCTTCTCCTGTCACTTTAGCCGACTGAGGCGTTCGCTCGGCTCTAGCGGTCGCTGATCAGAGACACCCGCAATGTCCATGCCAGAGGCCATCATAGGAAACGCTGTGCACTTCCGAGCAGCCGGGCCGCCTCTGCCTAGAGACTGACCTGATTCTTGTCCTCCTTCAGATCCCTGAGCAGAGAGGGAAGAGGGCGAAGAAACGAATCCGAGAGACGCAGCCTCGGACGCCTGCCTCCTGCGAGGAGCCGCGGCTGCTGCGCAGAAGCGTAAGATGGCACGCCCGGGCCTCCTGCTCTGCCTGCTCGCAGCCACCTGCACGCTCTCCCTGCTGGGCGGGAGCTCCGCCTTCCTGTCACACCACCGCCTAAAAGGCCGGTTCCAGAGGGACCGCAGAAACATCCGCCCCAACATCATCCTGGTGCTGACGGACGACCAGGACGTGGAGCTCGGTAAGCACCCCAGCCAGCAGGTGGCATCTACCCAGGGTCACCAGGGCGTCTGCTGGGGCCAAGGCTCCTGATGCAAGATGCTTGTGTCAGCCCTTAGAACTGACTTCTAACGGATTTAACCAAATCACAGGGGTTGCCCCACGCCTGTGGGTTCCCAGCTGGGTCCCCAAGGTTAGGGGCCTCCCTCCTCTTCTGAATGCAGAACCCTGCCTGGATTTCTCCCCAGTCTTAACACGTTAAGCGCCATGTCAGTCACCGGTGACGGACACTGAACTTTCCGTTCGGACCGCGTCAGTCACCGGTGACCGACAATATACTTTTCGTGCAGGCCGCAGTACTGTAATGTTAACTGACGATATAAAATTTAAAAAATTACATTCTATTAATAAATTTTAAATAAGTAAGATGTCCCTCCCACTTGTCTTTCCATTTCTAAAGGTTATTCCTTTTTTGTTTTTCTTCGCTATAATTTCTCCCCATTTAGGGGACATTTTCACGTTCACGGGTAAAGATAAATCTTTTTCTGCACTGGAACAAGAATCGCAGACAACTGACTGAATATAAAGCATTTCTAAAATAATACATTGTACAAATTGCGGTAAATATTCACACAGTAGGGGGAAGCCGGGATGGCTCAGTGGGTTAAGCGCTCACTTTGCAGCACCGGGGACCGAGGATCGAATCCCAGCCCCGGCCCGTGCGGACCCATATGCTGAACTGGGAGCTCCCCCAGTTCAGTTCTCTCTCTGTCTCTGTATCTCTCTCTCTTTCTCTCTCTGTCAAAAACAATAAAAAAAAATTATTAAATATTCACACAGTAAATATATTCTCTATATAAACATTCAGCCTTATCGCAACCTAAACAGATCTCCGGTCGCCAGCATTTCGGTGAAATCTGATATAACGGGCCAAGCGGTAAGCAAGACAAAGTAGCCTGGGCGCTTAACGTGTTAAGGAGAAAGCATGTTAAGACCAATTTATATATTCGTTCAGTTCCTACTGAGGACCTCCTAAGTGCCAGGCCAGGTTCTAGGGCCTGGCCCTTCAGTAATGAGTAAGAAAGTCACAACGCCCGTTCTCCTGGAGTGAGAGAGACAGATAATCAGTGGGAATGCAAGTTCACATATAAAATAGGTTCAGGAAGGGAGACGTGCGCCTGTGGAGGTGACAAGGGCACTGTGCTGGATGGGGTGTGACCAGAGCTACTGTGGACTGGTCATCAGGGAGGGTCTCTGAGAGGGGGTGTTTGAGCTGACCCTGTATGTGCATGCGGGCACGCACACACGCGAGCATGTATAGACCGCTCCTCCACCAATCTCAGGAGCTGTGGCTGGGCTCAGCTTTCGTTGGTGGCAGGAAGCCATCCCTATTGGCTGTGACCTGGCCCAGTTCACAAAGATGGTACCTCCAGAGGATAAGCTCGGCACCTCTGGTCCTGAGCGACCTCCCCTCACAGAGAGAGAAGGTGAGGACTGGGGCCCTTGCCAAGGTTAAGTTCATTTACACCAATGACAGACATGACAAGAGCTCCAGCCACTGCGCCCAAGGGCTTCCCCAGCTCATGGCCTCCGCACCTTCATTTCCCACACAAGCCACCCCCGAGCTGCATCCTTGGTTCATTGCGTAAAGCAGGGGTGTCCAACCTTGTGGCGCCCACGGGCCACACATAAAATACACTAACACTAACGAGAGCTGATGAGCTAAAAAGTCATCACAGAAGAATCTCATAATGTTTTAAAAACGTTTACAAATTTGTGTGGGGCCACATTCAAAGCCGTCCGGGGCCGCAGGTTGGACAAGGTTGGTATAAACCAACCTGACTCCTCCCTGCCCCCCCACCCCCTCACCCCAAGCAAGACCATGGACCCCCCCGCCCTGGCTGAGGGTGTCTTCATTTGCATGAGGAGACCCCAGAAATGGCGCCACCAGGAGTGAGGCCTGAAGAATCAGTCTCACTTGGACCTTCTGCTCTCAGGCTCAAACTCCACTTATATTTCCAGCTCCCCCTTAGGGCTCTCGCTCAGTATAAACCTTCTTTCTCCTCATCTTGTATCTTCTCCCCCCTTGAATGTACTGATGTTATGGGTTCCATTTCTCCGCCTTAAACCCTACACCAGTGCTGCCCTATAGAATTATAATGCCAACCACAAATGCAAATACTATAAGTAATTTAAAAGTTTCTAGTAGCTATATATTTTTTAAAGTAAAAAGAAACTGGTGGAATTAATTTTAATAACATTTTATTTAACCCACTATATCCACATTATCTCGACATGCAATCACGATAACAACGTCATTAATGAGATAGTTTACATGTTTAATATTGCTTTTGAAATCTGGTGTGTATATATTTATGCTTAGAACACATCTCAATTAGGACTAGCCACCTTTCAGGGGCCCAGTGGCCATTTGTGGCTACTGCTTTGGACAGCACACGAGCCTTATGCATTTTCCTTCTCCTATGACTTAGATTCCCCTTCTCATCATCAGTACTACCATGTATTATGAAGATTTGAGGAAAAGGCTTCCAAGCAGCGAGAAGAGCATGTGCAAAGGCCCTGAGACAGGACCAAGAAGACAGATGTGGCTAGAGCCTAGGGAAGGGGTATAGGAAATAAGACTTGAGAGAATAGGGGCGGAGCCTCTTGGAGGCTCTCCTGGGTTGTGGTAAGGAATGCCAATAGTGGACCAGATAAGGGGGTGGGTCTTTAGCCTCTGCCTACTGTCAAAGGACAACCAAATATCTTTAGTGGCAATCAATTTAAAGGTTTACTGGATAAGTCTTCGCCACCCAATGTATGATTGTGATGAAGATCCAACTGCAAATCTATACCCCTTTTGGATCTGTAATTAAAAACATGAATCAGTCTTTTATCTGCCAAGAAAAGGTGATTTACATAAATCTAAGTCACTTCTTGTACCGATTTGTATTAATGATCACAAGCATAGATGTTTCTCAGGGACCTTATCAGTGCAAAAAGAATGTGCAGCCAGGATCAGACAGAACCCAGAGCTTTATTGACAATTTGACACACACGAGAGCTAACTCCCTGGCACCGTTTAGCAGGAGCCGTGTTTGATAACCGTGGGGGTCTGCGGAGCTTTGCCATAGAGGCGTGAGTTTTGTTTCTGGCAGAATTTTGCAGGGAGCGCCTGGACCTCAGAGCACTTTGGTCTTGCCTTGTGGGGACCCTTGAGCTATTTTGATCATAGGTATGCCTGGGAACACCCCAGCTGTTCATTCATACATAACCAAGTATTTATTAAGCATCGGCTCTGTGCGTTGCAGTGCTGGAACTGGAGGACTGAGGGAGGATCGTTCTAGATAGAACAGAAAAGATGAAGCTACTGAGTTAGAAATGAGCTGGCTGGGTTGGAACTGAAAGAATGTCTGTGAGCAGGAGTGGACAGAGGTCTAAGTAGAGGGATGTAAGTCCAGGAGTTGGCTGGGGCCGGGTCGCATGGGGTCTGGTGGCTGCGGTGAGGGTGTTAAGTTTTACCCTTACTGAAATGGACATGGACTGGGGGGGCCTGAAGCAGGGGGGAGCTGTTAACTGCCATGGGTTCCAACAGGATCCTTCTGACTGTGACATTGAAATTCGGTTACAGAGAGCAAGAGCAGAGACTGGAACACCCATTAGGAGACCACTGCAGTCACTGGGCAGGGGATGACGGAAGCTGGGACCAGGGGGGAGCAGTGGAAGGGGTGAGATGGTGATAGATGGGTGGGACGGGGTGATGAAGGAAAAGATAAGCCCCCAGGGTGACTCCCAGATTTGGGGCCTGAACTTCATTCTTGGGAACAACCCATTTTTGCTGCAGCAACGTGATCTAATGAAGCCTCATGTCAGAATCTGCTTGTAAGTGTTCATCTGGGACTTTCAACTAAAACCAACAGAATATGCAAATACAGGGAAAGGAGCTGTGAGTGTGATGAAAACATGGGAGAGAGGAGAGCAAAGAAAATCATAGCTTACTCAGGAAAGCTGGGATGGCTCAGCGGGTTAAGCGCTCGCTTTACAGCCCTGGGGACCGAGGATCGAATCCCAGCCCCAGCCTGTGCAGACACATATACTGAACTGAGGTGTGCTTCCCATGTGGGAGGCCCCCAGTTTGGTTCTTGCCCACCCCCGGTTCAGCCCCTGGCTCAAGGGGGTGTGCCTCCCATGCAGGAGGCCCCCAGCCCAGTTTCCACCCTACACAGCCCCCATCCACCTGCGTGGAATGAAACCATGTTGAAAAACTGATGACAGACAACTATGGAGACTGCTCTGGGCCCTCCTCCTTCTCTCTGTCTCTCTCTGTCAAAAACAATAAAATAAATCTTAAAAAAGAAAAAATCATAGCTTACTCAAAATACATAGATTTGTTCTCTTCCATTTATAGAGGGAGAGACTAGGGCACAGAGAAAGGAAGGTACTTGTCCCAAGTCTAGAACTTGGCTCAACAAGATTTGAACCCAGAGCCCATGGTCTTAGCCACTGCTCTACGTAAACAGTTTCCTGGGATGGCTATTGAGTTGTTTCTAGCTTGTTAGTGTGTTTGTTAAGTTAGTTGTCACTGGTACAAATACCGTTGCCAGAAATGTCTTTGTACACGTGTTTTTGCACACCCAAGTGAGTGTTTCTGAAAGATAAATTCCATCAAGTGGACACGGTGGGTGGCGGGTTTCGAGCCCTTGTCTTCTGTGGCATCTGCCAGCTCCCACCCACAGCACCAGCTGCATAGCTGGCGTCCTGCGAGCCTTCCCTTCCACCAACAAGCCAGCCCCTCACGGTAGAGCTGGCTTTTGAAGGAGGCTGCCCTTCTTCCAGGAGGTGAGGGCTGGGAAGGTGGCAGGAGGCAGGGGGGTGATGAGCTTTTTATAAACCACTAGACAGACCCAGATCAATAATGCATGTTCCCAAAAAGGCCAGCACATTATCTCACAGCCTGCGACAACTGGCACGCAGAGGGTGGTCTTAAAAAATTTATCATCTGCTATTTTCTACTCATCCATGAGGCAGTTCCGACAGTTCTTGGGTCTGGAGACTTCTCCACTAAGATAATTCCAGGCTTCCTTCCAGTCCCGGGGCGGAGAACAGCTGTCCATCCTAATTAGGGTCTGGTTGAGAATATTGGTAAGGGACACAGCACCGGAGAGGGGCTTGTCATCCCGTTTCCTAATCGCAAGGTGGGGGCTATCTATTCACTGTCCTCTCCTTACATGAATTTGACACACCTCCCTGACTTGTCACTCAGAAGTGTCAAATGCCCAGGGAAACTGGTCCCAGGGCACATTGGTCATTAAGTGGCATCAAGTATAGATACATTTTCAAGGCCATTGGAAAAATCCCGGGGTTTGGATGACCCTCAGACACCAGCAGGGTCCTGGCTGGCCTTCCCCGGGAGGGTAGGAGAGGCAGAAGCACACAGAAGTCAAGGGCATGTCTGCATGTGTTCTTCAGCCAGAGAAGCCATGAGCCGCTGGACTCCGCCAGGTTTGCTGGTTTACCTCAGGGCAGACAGACCTCTGCGGAGCCTCAGGGGCCCTCACAGACTCAGACACCAAGAGGAGTTAGGAAGGTCCTCGCCTGGAGCAAGAGAGTATCTGTAGCATCCCAGTGCCGTCTGCTCTACCATTGGACATTTTCTTTAACCGGACTTACTTTTTGATGCTTAAATACTATTTTAAAAGGAAGCTCTAAAATGATGGCTGTAAATGAAAAGGCTAGTCCCCACTGCCTTGCGTCAGAGGTCGCTGCCAAAGCAAGTACGATGAGAACAGGCCTGTTTCTACATTTCAGCAGGATGCTGCCTCCCGCGAGGCTGGCTTGTCCTCTTGATAAAGGGTGATGGGCAGTTCTGAGAGCGGTGTTAAAGGTGAAGTATCAGCACCCTGAGACGTTGTCCTTGACCGAATCGGCTCCAAGATGTGGAACTACGCACCTGCAAGGAGGGATTCTCTGTTTATGGAGATGGGAGCACTGTGGTGGGGGCTGAGGTCTCGACCTGCACAGTGCACATGCCTGTGAACTGCCCAGGGGCGCTGTCCAGGGCAGCAGCCAGCCTTCAGTCACAAGTCCCGGGGAGAGGCTCCGGCCTGCTTGGGCCTGGAGCGGGGAAGGGTGGGAATCACACGCAGATCGCCTTTGCTTGTTGGCACTTTCCTGGGTCCGACACCCTCCCCAGAGTCCCTGAGGGGTCTGCGATCCTCAGGGTCACAGGCCCCCAGCCAGGAGGGCTGCTCCTGGAAGAGAGGCTTTTGAGAGAAAGGCCCGAGAGGGTGTCTGGCCAGGGGCCTGTTTTCCGCTTTCCATCTGTGAACACAAGGAAACCACACCCTGCGCTGCAGACTGATACCCAGAAATCAATTCTGAAGCGCAGGCGTGGGGTTCTCCGCAGGGGCCAGATGGCTGGAAGCCCAGGAGAGTGTGCCCAGATTCCAGACACCCGATCGGTGCTCACTTCCACCTCAGCCTCCCTGAGCTATCAGCTCCTGACATTCCTGCAGCTGCTCGCTAGAGTTCTAACAGAAAAACACGTCGGCGCAGGTTGTCTCAGGGAAAGGCTCGTTCGGACCCACCCTGGTGCTGGGCTTGCCAAGCACATTCCACAAGACTTTTTTCAGTCCGACAACACTCGGGAGATGACTTAAATTCTGGAAGCTCAGTTGATCAGGATTAAGTTTGGCTGCGTGTAAAAGAAAATATAAAATAGCAGTGGCTTCCACTAGCTAGAATTTTGCGTCTCACTCATAAAATTAGCTGGAAGTTGGTGGTCCAGGGCTACCAGAGTGGCTGCAGGGTGATCAGGGACCCAAGCTCCTTCTCTGTCTGTCTGTCCTTGCTTATTGCATGGCTCTCGTTTTCAGGGTCTTCTCATGGATGTCTGGGATGAGGGTCTCAAAAGCAACTGACATCACGTACAACATGGAAGAAAGTGACCTCCTTAGCCATGCACGCCACACCACCTCAGCAGGCAACGTGGGGCACACTCATATCTGGGCTATTCAAGGAGGGTTTCACTACTTTTTGCTAAGATGTGCGTGTGGTTTCCCCACATTTGTGCGAGGAACCCAAGGTGTGGCACCCAAGGTGAGGTAGGAGTGGGGTCACTGCCACCCCAAGACCAAAGGAATGAGGGGAGCAAATGGGTACTGGAAACCGGAGATACCAAGGCCCCCCAACCAGAACTGTCACCCTCTTGATACCCCAGGGAAGGAGCTGGAGGGATCTGTACCCCAACCTCAGTTATCTCTTCTGGTGATCTGCCAAGGCCCCCCATCGAGCAAACCCAGCCCAAGAGCACAGCGTAAAGACCCTTGTGGACGCAGCTCACACGGCGGGAGGTGGGCTGCAGAGCTGGGCAGAGGGTGGGTCTGGGAAGCAGGGGAGGGCCAGTCCCACGTGGAGTAGCTACACGGGAGTCTGGGAAATAGAGTTTCCTAGCTAAGTGCACTGGAGATGAAAATCCGGACCTGCTCCGAAGGAAGAAGGGGAAACTGATATTGGTGGCCAACCCAGGGTCTCGGCTACCCCAGAGATCAGAAGCGAGGGACCCAGCACCTCAGGCAGGGGCCGTGTGGCTATGTGACAGTCACTGCACCATGAGGAGGCGCCGTTCATGTGGAAACTGGGGAGGGAGCATCACAGGCAGAAGAACAAGCGCAAGAGCCCTGTGGCAGGAAGGACAGCCAGCAGGACCTGGGGAGTGAGTGGGAGAAGGCTGTGGGTGCGGGCAGAGAGATCGGGGAAGGCCAGCGAACGTCACCGAAATGTTCTGAGCGGGTCAGACGCTCGTGATTCACGTTGCACGGGTTCACTCCGGCTGCCGACGGAGAGGGGGTGGCCCGGGGACAAGAGCGGATCAGGGAGACCAGTTGTCGGGTGGGAGGGAGCGGGTGGACGGGGCAGGTTCTGTTCTGACTGAAGGTTGGGCAGGCAGGGCGTGTTGATGGACCCGTCGCAAGTGGGAGGGGAGGAAAGGAGAATCGGGGGCATCGCCTAGGTTTGGGGCTGAGCTGGGGGGCAGATGGTGGTGCCATTTACAGAGGTGGGGAAACCGGGGGAGGAGGAACGGGTTTCAGGCTTAGTGCAGCCATCAGGCTGCTTTGCGAATGTCACCCACCAGGCCAGGGGCTAGGTGCCTGGCTGTGTAGTCCACCCTGGACAATGGGCCAAACACCCTAGAGATCCCTCCTGGTTAAATAAAATGGCCTCTGCCCAGGGCAGCCCCGTTGGGAATTACCATCGAAAGGAACATTTCTGGGTGGAGCTTCTCAGATTGTAAGTGACCAATGATTGCTGAGTGCCCTTACTTTATGCGGGTGACCAGCCCTTTCCCAGGGTCCCTCTGCGACCTCCCCTCCATGGAGAACTCCTATCAGAATTTCTCCCAGAAGCCTCTGCAACCAGAGCCAGCAGAAGACGGGAGAAAAACTCACTTCACGGCCTCTCTGACGGCCCAGCGTTCATTCATGGAAGTCCAGTACTGCCGCTCTGACGTCTGCTTACTGGATTTTGGGTTTAGGAACCAAGTTGGAGCCTGGGCTTTTCAGAGCTGAGACCAGAAATGACGTTTGACTTTGTTTTAGAACATCCAAGAAGCAGGCGTGGCTTCCCCTGTGCCACCTTCGCGAGGACACCGGGTCTGAGAAGCGGGTCCTGGGTACCCAGGGGCATTATTCTGCACTGAGTTGCCAGCAGATAGCAGTGAGCACACGCCAGCCCAAGCCTGAGCGGCCCCCCAAAAAATAGTCACAAAGTGGGTGGGCAGATGGGTATCCTGGGTAAGCACCATGCTCCTGGCAGGAGAGGGGTTTGGGCACCAAAATTTTGGTGCCGTCATCGGTGTGTGTAGGGCCTCGGCAGCCCATGAGAGCCCCCGAGAGGCGTCAGGGTGACCTCATGCCCTGGCCCAGCGAGGGAGGAAGGTTTGATCACGGAAAGAAACCGAGTCTGTGTTCGTCTCTGTGTCCCCAGGTTTATGTTGGACACAATAAGTTTTGGTTGGCCGGCGTGGCTTCATTTAAAATATTAAAAACGGGCCTGTTTATTTCTGTGTGGCCGCCGCGCCTTCCAGGTTCTTGCCTCCCCTCGGAGCCGGCCGTCTGCATTAGGGCTGTGCCGGGCAAGGAGATTAGCTCATATGTTTTTGCATTCCAGATGTGGCTTTATAGCACCTCGTCGCTATGGCGGTTTTAATAAAGCAGGTTACTGGGCCCAAGGGGAGGCTTAACATGTAGGGCTTCTTATGCACAGATGCCGCTGTCATTCCGCGGCATTGTTAAATGGTACTTTACTAGGGGATTGACACAGCTCTCCTCCGGCTGGCTTCTTTGGGCAGGGGTGAGTGTGGCGAGCAGGCACGCACAGGGAACCACTGGTCAAGAGTAGCCAATCACTCATGTCCTCCGAAATTAGTAGGATGGAGATATAAGCACTTTGAGACTCTGGTTTTGAGCCCATTAAAAATAAGAAATGGTTCTACGGGCTCTTTGGTTTTTGCCAATACAGCATTTGGGGCCGCGGGCTGAGAGTGAATAATTGTTCACCAGGTGGCAGGCGGCCTCCCTGCTTTCCAGAAGGTTCCAACGAGTCCGGTGAGTGGCCAGCTTTGAGCCTTTCTGCAATCTCTGGAGACTGAGAGAGGCTGAACTCATGTTTCCAGCTGCTTCCCCCTTTCTGTTCAGAGTTTGTAAAGAGCGAGAAAGGGTTGATTCTACCTGGACTGCCCTAGATTCATTTCTTCCAGAAATATTCATTGAACAGCTACTATGTGCCAGGCACTGTTCTAGGTCTTTGGGCTGTGAGGCACAGTCAGTAGTCACAACCCTCATGGCGTTGACATCTGGGGTGGCAGGGGAATGACAAGATAAATATGTAAAGACGTGTCATATGTTAGATAATACAGACAGAATTAAATGTGTAAAACAGGGAAGAGGATATGTAATATCCAGGCCTGGGTGGGGGGTTAAATTGTGAATGTGGTGAGCAAGGAACAGGAAGGGGGTGAATAGAAGCCGTGGGGGTGTTGGCAAAGGCATTCCGGGCAGGAGGACCAATGTGGGCAAAGGCTCTGAAGTGGGAGGGGACTTGGCAAGTCTGAAGACAGGGATGAGGCCCCAGGGCTGCGGGGAATGGATCCCACAAGGCCTGACAATGACCACAGGGACTTTTGTCCTCGAGTGAGTGGGAGCCATAGGTGGTGCAGAAGAGGAAGCACTCTGGCTGCTCCACAGAGAAGAAATGGTCAGAGCCCCGCCAGGATGCAGCTGACTAATTCAGAGAAAAGAGGGTGACCGCCAGCCCGGGAGGAGGTGACAAGGCTCTGGTTGTGGAAGTAGTCTGAAGAAGGAGCAACAGGCTTTGCAGATGGGCTGGGGTGAGAACTGAAAGATAGGACCACGGAGCAGCTGAGATTATTGCCTAAGTAGCTGCAGGAAAGGGGAGGGGCTGCGGGAGGAGCCATGAGTGGGCGGGTGACATCAGGAGCTCAGCGTGGGGTCCGTGGTACCCGACGTGTCTATGAGACAGCCAAGTAGCGTCACTGAAAACTCTTGCCCTAAAGGGTTGCCAGCCACAGCCTCCTCTGGGATGACCAGGGGACCAGATGCACATACAGTCCAGGGACTGTTCCGAGTCTTGTTGAAGCCAAGAGTTGACCAAGTGCATAGGGACCTCTGTGCACTTCCTGGGGACAGCGTCATCACCTCCCACACGATGTAAAAGGAATGTTTCCGAAACACGACACCCAGCCCCCGCCTCTCTGCTCCAACAAGCCTAGGTTCCAGCCCTCACATCCCACTTCCCCAGCTCTGTGGTCTGGATCAGTCATTTACCTCCCTGCGCTCAGTCCTTCCTTCTGTGAAGTAGGCTACTGGGTTGATCAAAACGATGCGTGTGTGCCCAGCACAGTGTGCACACCCGACAGTCGGCCACTGGCAGTCACCACATTCAGAACGATGGTGATGACGATTGATGTATAGGTCTGGCCTCTGCCGCAGGGACAAGCTGGAGCTGTCTCAACAAGTGAGTTATATTAGGAGTTGCAAAACCAAGGCCTTCAGGGACCAGGCAGGTGATGCGATGGGCAGAGTTGGTGCAGGACTGGAGGGAGCGCTGGGGACTGCGGTCACCCAGAGAGCACGTGATCTGTTGAATGCTATTTGCCGCCAGACTCTTTACGTCCACTGCACAAAACACACACACACGTCCGTGGACACAAACTAGCGTGGGCTCCTGAGTTACGTGGCAACCCAAGCAAGATAACTTTGGGGTTATTTTAGCAGGTATACGTGCAGGGAAGGGCGTGGGAAGGGCTGAAAGCAGGGGTGACGATCTCAGTACAGGGAGGCCTCTCTGAGATGTTGGACGTTTGTTCAGTAACCTGCAGGTCAGGAGGAAACACCCCGGCAGAAGGCACTGCTCGGGCAAAGGGCCTGAGTGGCAACATGGTCCATGCTCAGGCTTGGGGCCCCGAGGGCACGACCTTGATATCTTGATTTGTGGTTAAAAAATAAATTAAATAATTCAAAGTGGAAGGAACTGACTGGTCAGCAGAAGGCTACCCGAGATTCAGAGGGGCCAGCTTCCCGGGAGCACCGGGAGCCCCCGGGCTCTGCCCACCCTGAGACATGGGCCCCAGGATGGTGCCATGCTGCATCAGGATGCAGCACGTTGGCACCAGCGGCTGAGGGAGGCCCTGGAAAGCCCACCTCCGCCATCCCCTCCAGGGGGAACTTTCCACCTGGTGGGAAGCCCACTCGTGACAGCCCACCCCGTGGGGACTTGTCAGGAGGGCCTGTGACCTTGACACAGATGTTCACACAGTTCCAGGGCCTGAAGATTCCTATTCAAACACAAGCCGATTCTTCCCTCCACTCCTCTGGGCGACCTTGGCCAAGACGCTCAGGAATCACATCTGGTTCCAGGAGGGCGTCCCTTGTGATGCCACCTCAGTGCTGGGCTGGAAAAGGCAGGCTTCGCACTGTTTCCTTCAGTCACTCGGGGCGTTTTTACAGAGCACCAATTATGTACTTAGGGGGAGTGTGCGGGGAGTAGCCAGCGCCCTGGATCAAGCAGAACTCTCAGTCCATAAACAAGCAAACCAGTAAGCAAGACCATTTCAGGAGGAGATTAGTGCCAAGAAACGGACATGGACCCCAGTGTACGTGGTGACAAGAAGTAAGCAGGGAGGGGCCTCCCTCGGAGGGAACGGCCAGCCAGGTCTTGCTGAGGAGGTGACCCCTGAATTGAATAATGGGACAAGCCAGCCAAAGGGAAGTCTCAGAGACTCCCGGGCAAAGGCAGGAGCGAGTACAAAGATCCTGGGGCAGGACAGAGCTTGGAACATTGAGAAACACAATGAGGCGGCCAGGGAGGCGAGGAGGTCAGAGAAACACGGGGAGAGAAGGCGTTGAAGTCTTTGGGCCACAGGAAGGAACTCGGGTTTTCTGAAAGCGCGGTGAGCTGTTTCCATCCGTGCTTGGCAGACAGGTTGGATAAAGAGCCGCATGAGTCTCCTTTTATTCTGAGCCTTTGGGGCCCGAGTGCTGAGGGCCTGAGGCGTTGTTTTCAGGTCTCTAGGGGCCTCTTGCTGACAGGGATCAGCAGCTCCCCAGCGGGAAACTCAAAAGCCTGGTTGACACTGTGTTGGTTTCCTCGCTGTCCTAACAAATGGCCACAAACCGAGTGGCTTAAAACAGCAGAAACTTCTCTTTCGGTTTCTGGAGACAGAAGTTGGAAGCCAAGGTGTTGGCCGGCCCCGCTCTCCGAAGGCTCTGAAAGGAACCCCTCCTGGCTCTCCCAGCTCCCAGGGCTTGTCC
This sequence comes from Craseonycteris thonglongyai, assembly GCA_004027555.1. NCBI lineage: Eukaryota > Metazoa > Chordata > Mammalia > Chiroptera > Craseonycteridae > Craseonycteris > Craseonycteris thonglongyai. Next base: position 73,645 of record PVKE010000990.1, on the reverse strand, counting down.
CTGCAGCCCTCCGATCTCCGCCTTCACATGGCATTCCCCTCTGTCCATGTGTCTTCTTCCTTCTGTCTCTTTTAAGGGCACATCCTGGTTTCCAGGCCCACCCAGGTAACCATCATCCAGTCCCCTGCAGACCCCAAGAGCAGCCGGGAAAAGGAAAGGCAGTGAGGGGGGACATTAAGGAAGAGGTTCCATGGACTGTTTCCACTAACGCTAAGTGTTGGGGTACCAGCCACAGTGTACAGCTGCGCATCCAGTCTTCACACGTTTATTGAGCATCTACTGTGCACCTGTCACCCTGGGGGCATTGAGGGTACAGCACTGAGCAAGGCTCAGTCTTTGCCCTCATGAGGCCCTGGGCACAGCATGACAGCACCTGCCCATAGTAGGGTTTGCACGCACACACACACACACACACACACACGTGAGTTTCCTGCCCTTCCTACGTGCCTTTCTCTGCCAACGGCTTCATTGAGCAACAAGAATAGGCATGAATGAAACCAGTGGACCCGATGGTATATAATTAAGTCCTAATAACACATGCTGCCCATGTAATGAGAACTCAAGGGAGTCAGAAACCAGCGTGATCCCAGAGGGCAAGCAGCAGAGGCGCGGCTCTACTGGTGGGTTAGAGTGAGGGGGAAGGGAGAAGTGGGTCCCCAGCGAGAAGGGCCGTGTGGACCCAGGAGGCGGGCGTGGTGACGCGTTTTGGCTGAGAAGTAGGCAGGGAGAAGGTGGGCCAGGGGTTCACGTGACCAGATTTCAATAAGAGCAAACAATTCTTGGGAAAGTTCCAAACAAAACAAAGTGTAATCTTCCCTCCGTGTACATAGTGGTTGCTTTCATATAGACATAAAATATTAATTACCCGGTGTATATTAATAAACAGCCTGCAAAAGCGATGTTCTATTTATACTCGTGTTCTAAATGCAGATAACTTATAAACGGGCTTCTGCCCACCCCCAAGTGCCCCCAGTGGGAGTGGGGAGCCCCGGTGCTTCCTCATGCGGGTCCAGCTCACAGTGCCTGGCTGGTCACTGCCCACAAATGCCCGTAGTCCAGTCTGTGCCCAGAGACTTCCAAAGGTACCCCCATCCCCGGGAAGGGGGGTGCCACCCTGCTGAGAACCGCTCTGCACTCGTCCCCAATTGTTTCGTGCCCAGCCCGGGAGCAGGACTTCGAAGCTGCTGGTGGGCTTCTCACCTGGGCTCTGCTTGTCACCCGGGCAGGTTCCATGCAGGTGATGAACAAGACCCGGCGCATCATGGAGCAGGGCGGGGCGCACTTCCTCAACGCCTTCGTGACCACCCCCATGTGCTGCCCCTCGCGCTCCTCCATCCTCACCGGGAAGTACGTGCACAACCACAACACCTACACCAACAACGAGAACTGCTCCTCGCCCTCCTGGCAGGCCCAGCACGAGAGCCGCACCTTCGCCGTTTACCTCAACAGGACGGGCTACCGGACAGGTGAGGCAGGCCGGGCACGGGTTGGGCGGGGAGCCCCGGGCAGGGGCCCTGGCATCCTCACCCCTCGCTCGGGGTGGCGGCTCCGGGCCGCCCTAGATGACTAGGTGGTGCGCCGACGACTTTCTTTTCATTTAAATTCTGTGCATGTTTTCTCGATGTGTTAGAAAAATACAGATGGATTTGCCCATAGAAAGTAACCTTTTCGAAAGAATGTTTTTTTTTAAAGTGAGTCTGTTTAAAATACAAAAGACGGTAGAGAAAGAGGCCATGCATGGGTTTGCCGTCCCCGTGAATCGTGTTGTTAGAGACATCGGGGGCTGATGTATTGACTTCAGACCATTATCATCGAAGGTTCCAGAACATTGGGATGGGGATGAAACTGGTGTGGAGAACGGGCAGGAGAGAATGCGCGGATTGTGTGGCCACCCTAGAGAATGGCCCAGAGGTTGACATGGCGATTGTCTGTCTGCACTTGACTGCAGTACCCAGTGTGCCCCGTCTGCCCTTCCGTCGGTGCCAGGAGTGTTGCATCCTGGGTGAGAGTGAGCAAGGCTTCCTGTGTGTTTATCTTGGAGGAAGGTACTCTGGTGGGTTCTGAAGTCTCCCCTCCCCTGCTGGCTGTCGGAGGCACAGGCACAGGCACAGGCACAATCACTTGCCTCTGGTGCCTGCAGACTCAACTAATTTGGCTTGCTTTAATTAAAAATAAATAAATGCTCCCCACTTTGGCTAAGGAGCCAAGGCAGTTATGAAGTCGGATATTAAGGTCTGGATGTTGCAACTCTGAGAAGCTGTGTCCCGGTGATTGGGCGTTGGTTTGGGTGGGATACCATGAGGAAAGGGCAGCCACCCCTCAGATGCAGTGTGGCTGCAAGGACATGTTGGGCTGGGGAGCACACTGGGGTGCACTCTAGGGAGCTGTGTCTTCTTGCAGACTCATCCCGCTGCCAGCATCACCCAGAAGGTGCATCCTGCTGAGACTCCATCCTGTACATATAACCCTGTTGGTCTTGGGTCTCTGCAGAAAGCCACACGTGTTCACCAGGGACCCTCATTCAGGGGCTTGTGGGGACCTGGATGTAGGTGTTGGAGACCGGGCAGAGGGTCCTACAGCAGACCAGACGGTACCTATCGAAAGTTGGCATCTGCCACTAAACCCTGATAGAGCAGGTCCTTGAATAACATCATTTCATTCAATGCCATTCCATTACAGTGCTGATGAGATGCTGTAGGAACTTCACTCTTGTTATCAAGGAGCCTAGGGTGGTAACACCGGTTTCGCTATACAGTGTTTCCCTTGAAGTTGCAGAACGTATTGACGATGTTAGTGAGGACTTACTGTAATTATAGCCATTCATGCTCAGGGTTGCCAACCTTCAACTATTTCTAATCGGAATTTTTTTGCTAAAATCTGCTGATTTAAAAAATGTTGGCAAAACTTGATGTAAACTGTGGGCCAAACAAAACATGTCTGAGGGTTGTGTGTGGCTCACAAACCCCTTTTTTTTACAACCTCTGGCTAAAAGACCTAAGTAAAACCCTTTAGCTTTGGACGCCAAAGGAACAGTAAGGACTCTAAAAGTGTTATCAACCCCCCTTCTTTGGCAGCCATGACAACAGCAATCCAGAAAAGAGATGTGGCCAGAGTCATAAAATGAGGTTCTTGTGGCATAATCAAAATGGAAACAAGACTATGGGAATTCAAAGGGAGTATGAAAATTGCGTCCATCAAATTAAAAGGAAACATATATCCTGCAACATCTTGGGGTTTTGTGGTGGGAGCCAAAGCCTAGTGTTTCAGAATCATACAGTTGGTGCACGGAAAGGAACCATCTCTCAGAAACATTCTTCAAGATAGATTCCCCAAACTTTGTCCTTGAACTTACACAAATCACCCAAAAGCTATTTCCCCAAAGAACTGCCTTCATCCTGCTATGCTTAATTATCATACCCTCATTGAAGACTGGGAGCATAGTGTCAAATGTAAACTTCCATCCACAGAACATTTACATTTTTTGTAAAACTGTCACTGAAATTTTTGTTATATTTAGATTGTCCCTCTCAATACAAGGAACCCCATTCCAACCTTGACTTTCAGAACTCAAGACCCTGAAAATGTCTGTTTTCTCTGAAGAACTGGGGATGTGCTCTGAGTCACTACATAACAAGAGCTACGTACCCTGTACATTTTCCTTCTTTGCCCTGGCAGCTAGGAAGCTCAGATTTGAGTTTTATATTAAGTTGCTGCTTAAGGTGAAAACATTTTAAACATACAACTATATAATATTAGTTATGCTGGTCAAATTCGATTGATTGACAGAAATGACAAAAGACTATAATGAATTCAAAACCCTGCTTAGATTTTGATTTGTACAATTACATTAGAATATATAACTTTTGAGTCCCCTAAAAATCATTGGGTCAGCTGTCCTTGCTGCCTTTAGAAACATTAAACCCTGCATTCCTGTAGATGTCTAGGCCAGTTGACTGAGTTGGATTTAAGTTTGGCTGTGATTAAATCTCCTTGCTAGTAATTTGTTCTGATTTTCTATTTATTCATGATTTGATCTTGGTAGTTTAAATGTTTCTAAGAATTTATACACTCTAAAATGTCAAATTTGTTGGTATATAATTATTCATAGTTTTTTATGTTCCTTTGTATTTCTGTGGTATCAGTTGTAACATTGCCTCTTTCATTTTGAGTCGTCTCTTCTTGGTGAGTCCACTTACAGTTTTGCCTATATTATCTTTTTCACGAACCAGCTCTTAGTTTCATTGATCTTTTCTATTGTCTTTTTAGTCTCTAATTCATTTATTTCTGCCCTTGTCTTTGTTATTTCCTTTCTTCTAATAACTTTGGGCTTTATTTGTTCTTTTTCTAGTTCCTTGAAGTTTAAAGTTTGGTTATTTATTGGAGATTTTTCTTATTTCTTGATGTAGCCATTTATTGCTATTAATTTCCCTCTCAGAACCGCTCTTGCTGCATCCCATAAGTTTTGGTGTGTTGTATTTCCATTTCATTTGTTTCAGGGTTTGTTTTTGTTTTTTTTATCTTTTGATTTTTTTCTTTGACTGACTAGTTGTTCAACAGCATGTTATTTAATCTTTACATATTTGTGAATTGTCTAGTTTTTTTTCCTTGTAATTAAGTTCTAGTTTCCTACTATTGTGGTCAGAAAATATGTTTGATAGGATTTCAGTTTTCTTAAACTTATTAAGAATCCTGGAAAAGGTTACAGGTGCACTTGAGAAAAAAGTGCATACTGTTGCTTTTGAATAAAATCTTCTATACATATCTATTAAGTGTTGTTTAAGGCTGATGTTTCTTTATTGATTCTCTGTCTGGATGATCTATCCATTGATGAAAGAGGGGCATTAAAGTCCCCTACTATTATTGTATTGCTTCTATTTCTCCCTTTAGGTCTATTAATATTTGCTTTATATATTTAGGCACTCCTAAATTGATCAGAGACTTGGCTACTTTCTATTTCTCCTTATTTCCCACTGATGAGAAATTGTCACATGACTGCAAAGGATCCTAGGGAATGTAGTCTTTATTGTAGGCCGCCATTTGCCCAGCTAAAAATTATTTTACTATGGGAGAAGAAGAAGATGAATACACAAGGAAGATTAAAGTCACAACCACAGTAACAGTTCTCAATCGTTTGTGTATGTGATATACTTTGAATTCAGGAGGTCAACCTGAACTGTAGAAAACTAGAACCAGAAAAACATTCCTTAAGTAGACCAACTATGGACTAACATTTCATATAAATAGTGCTTTTAATGTGTTTTATGTTACATCTAACAGTATTTAACAAAGGTTAGGTTATAATTGTGTCTAATGTGTTAGTTATTTAAGCAAACAAATTGATGAAGTATCAATTGGGGGCTGGGTGTAATTTCTCCAACAAATTTAAATGATAGCACAATATGATATCCTTTACTTCACCTTCAATTTTTACAGCAAAATCATAAGGGTTCATGTTTGCAAAAGCTTTTGAGGATTTGATCTGTTTCCCCAGGGCCACTCTTAATCCTTTGACACCTGAGTCTACCCCTGTGAAGTGCTCATTACCTTACCATCATTTTCAGTGGTCTCTTCTTCAGTTATCTCATCAACCAGATTATTGTCAATGGATTTGCATGTGCTTCAAGCTGTCCTCCAGCATCACTTTAATTAATTTCACAAAACTTTGCATCATCTACAAGATTTGCAATTTCATCTTGCTTTGGGCTACCCGTTTGCAATAGAGATTGACAAAGGACAAAGTGAGAGATGCTACATTTAAGCAGGGTAAATATAAATATCAATTTGCACCCGGATATTTCTGTGTGTTGGCTTCCTCTAACTTCGGGACTTGGATCTCAAATATCAATACTCCTAGCATGCTAAATTGCATCCTCGGTTTTGACCAATTGTACGTAGTCATCTTTTAGGACACGTCAGCTTCCCTGGCTGTGCTCACTTACAGGTATATATCCGGGAGTCAATGATGGATAGTGTTTTTGGAATGAGATGCCTCCCAGCAAAGGCTCAGCCCGGGTTTCAGGATGGGCTCAACCACTTACTAGATGAGTGATTTGGACAAGTTATTTAACTTGTATGTCTTGGTCACTTCAATTAAGGGTAACAATGTTACTTAGCTCATAGGGTTTTGTAAGGATTAAATATGTTAGAACAGTGATACATTGTAAGCCCTTAAGAAATGTTGGTGACAACAGTGATGATGATGATGATTTGCATGTGCATCACACACACACACTCATCCTAGACCAGTGTTCCAATGTATATCATAACACATTACCTCGGATGCTGGAAATAAGATGTACACATGGGTCACAATATGGTAGCGCCTGCTCAGCCTCTCTAGATACCAGCTAAATGCAAATGAAGCCAACATGCACTATCACACCTCACCCATTACCCTAGCACACATTCAGAGGTCAGATCACACCACATGTTGGTGAGGATATAGGAAAACAAAGTCACACACACTAGCGGTGCAGTTCCTCCTCCACTTTGAAGAGCAATTTAGCAATTTCTAACAAAGCTGAAAACGTGCCTCTCCTCCCGTTCAGCAGCTATTTTCTGGCCCTTGTCCCTCAGTTCTGAGGAGGTGATTCGTGAGTCCTGCTTGAGCAAGAAGAGGGCGCTTCCTGGTAACATTCGCAGCCAGTACATGGCCTTCAGCTACACGTGAAAGAAACCCCAAGTGATTTCAACAAAATAGTGAATTTTTCACTCCCTAAACTGGAAAGGTACAGGTGAGCTTTAGGCAGAGGCAGATCCTGTGGCTTAACAGTGTCACAATTTTATCGTAAGCCTTGAAGTCTCAAGATGCTGGCTGGTACTTCCAGGGGCTCCACCCACGCCTCTTCCTTCATATCCAGCAGTATCTCTTCCCAGAATTCCAAAACGGTGAGGTGCTTTGGGATTGGACCAGCTCGAGCCACATGCCAATCCCTGAACCAATCATGGCGAGTAGCTTAGCCTACATCACCTGTTCCTAGAGCAGCAGGTCCAGTCACTGTCCCTCCCACACCTGGATCCCCAAATAGAGATGGACGGATGAGGAGGAAAAACACACTGCAGTGGCAAACACTGATCTCCACTGTTCTGCTGTTGAGGGTGGGGGAGACCCTCTTTTCTGGCCCTTTCTGCCCATTTTCTTCTCATTGGGGAAACCTGTCGTGTTCCCCGCTGCCATCTGAGCCTGGCAGTTCTGAGGTGGTTTCCCTGCCCAGCTCCTACCATCTGGTGCAGACGTTTGCAGAGATGGGAGCATTGGTGGTGAACCTTCCACCCCTCCCTCACTGTGTTCTAGAACATGCCGGGGGACCGGGGAGCACCCCCCTTGCTACAAGCCCGGGCTGTGCAGGGCTCCCAGGTGGAGTTGGCACCCCAATTAGTTTCCCTCTTCTCCTCACACACAGCCGGGAGGGAGATCGTCTGAGGACCTGTACTATTGGGCAGCGCCCCCGTCACCCAGTGCAGGGGCAGGAGGGGGTGTGCTCTGTACTGTGACACTTGCCGTGGCAGGACACGTGGGGCATGGGTACATCCTGCCAACCCCTCACGTGGGAGGGCAGCAAGCCATCTGCTGGGCATTTGGGCATCCCTGCTGGTGTGTAAAGGTGTCTGTTTGTCGGTCTGTCTGTCTGGCTTTTTTCTCTGAAGTGGTTTCAGGGCAGCAGACACGAGGACTACTGCTCAGCTCACCTTCTCTGCCGTTCTGTGAAGGAATCCTCACACCCCTCTCTTTCCTCCACTGTTTTGATCTGCCTTTGCCTCTTGCCCTGAAGTCTACACACCGGCCCCCCACTGCCTGCTTCACATCCGCCCTGGGCTGTGAACCTGTAATCCTGTCCTGTCCACACGACCCTCCCTCCCCAGGTGCCTCTCAGTCTTCCCAGTGGCAGCCACAATCCTCGTGTCATTCTTGATTTTTTTTTTTCTTCCTTTCACGTCCCACACTGGATCCATCTGCAGAACCCATCAGCTCTCCCTTCAGAATAGACCAGAAGCCACCCTGCCACGGCCATCGGCTCTCGCCTGGGCCCCTGCCTGGGCCCCCACCCACACCCCACAGCAGCCGGAGGGGTCCTGGCAGAACCTACACCAGAGTCCGATTCTCCGCGGCCTCCAGCCCTCCCATGGCTCCCTTGTCACTCGGGGTCCTAGTGGTCTGCCCCTCTGTCCCTAACCCCTTGACCACCTCACCTCCTGTCCTCCACACCAAGAGCGCCTGGCACGTTCCCACCTAGAGCACTTTGCACTTAATCTTTCCTTTTCTTGAAGCTTCTTCCCCTGCACATCTGCTTGGCCTGCTCACTCACTTCCCTCAGATCTTGGTCCAAACCTCCCCAGAGAAGCGTTCCTTGACGATCCCACCCAAATGAGGGCTCCTTCCCCCCTTTATCCCCTCACCTTGCTTTATTTTCCTTCAGCTCCCTTCTCACCACGTAACATCTACTTGTATCTTTGTCGTCCAGCCTCTCGGTTGAACGATGGCCCCAGCCCCTTCCGGTGCTCCCTACCCTGGTTCCTGCTTCTCCGCCACCCTGGCCTGTCCCCCACTGACTAGATGCTCTGCCACTTGTCTGGTGGTTGTCCCCCGACTTAAATCATCAGCTCCCTCCCCCTTCTCTCTGTCTCTGTCTTTGTATCTCTCTCTGTGTCAAAAACAATAAAGATAAATCTTTAAAACGCCAGCTCCTTGGAAGCGGCCCTGTCCGGCCGGGCCTCTGCCTACAGTAGGCGCTCGGGGCGTCCGCGGCATGCGTGGACGGAGCTGTGCTTTCCTTCCACAGCCAACAGCCCCGTGCCCGCCCCATCATCTGTGCTCCTTCCTCTTCTCCTGGCTCCCCCCCACCCCCTCGGCCTCTCCTCTTTCTGCTGGGCCCTTCCGCACACAGAGAAGAAAGGACGGAGATGCTTCCCGGTCGCCCCCTCCGGCCGTGCAGCTGCCCTGTGCACAATGGCAGCCTTCTCTCTGCTTGGCCTGTCTTCGGTCTCGCTCCCACTCTCTTCCTCTCCCCGCGAGTGCACGCACATCACACAGCTGCCCTTCTCGGCCTCTGCTGCCCCCTCCCCTGCCTGTGGGTCTTCATTGGCCCCTTGAAGCCCCCCACCCACCTCAAGCAGCAGGGGGGCTTCTCTGTCCCTCTCCCAGCACCCAGGACCCGCCTGCCCCACCAGGGAAGTCTGGGCATTGGCAGGAGTCGTGCAGCCCCTCCCAGAGCCAGGGCATCCTGAAGGGCACACGTTTGTCACTTCCATATACACTTTCAAAGTGAATTTTTTCTAAACTCCAATTTGATATCCACTCCCTTTCTCCAGACCTTCAAATTTCTAAACAAGTGAAAACATCGGCCAGGAGTCCAGAGAATTAGGCTCTGCTTCTAACTCCTTTGTGACCTTAGCTGAGATCTGCCCCCTGGTCCTCAGTTTACCCATCTGAGCAGTGGGGTTACAACATAGATGTACCCAATGCCTTTGATAGAGGGTCAGGTGACCAGTGCCCACAAACTGGGGAGGAGAGGTTCCCTGAGGCTGTAAGAGGAAGGACCACGTTGAAAGAGGAAGAAGATGGAAACGCTTCTCAGCTTTTCCAAACCTGGCCGTGAGTGAGGCTGGTGGGGCAAGATTTCCATTTGTGACCCGTCGCTTTTAAGCACGCTCTGTCCCAGCCCGTCAGCTGCTGCCTCATTCCCTGGGGCTGCTGTCACCAAGTGCCACAAACTGGGCGGCTCAAAACTGCAGAAACCTATCCTCTCACAGTTCTGGGGGTCAGAAGCCCCAAACCAAGTGACATCCGGGCCACAGTCCCTCTGAAGGTCTTGGGGAGAACGCCTCCCTGTGTCTTCTACCTTCTGGCGGTTCCCAGCGACCATTGCCTTTCTTACGGCTGTGTCCCTCTCATCCCCGACTCCATCTTCGCATGACCTTCGCCTCCCTGCCTGTCTGTGTCCATATTTCCCTCTTCTTACAAGGACACCAGTCACCAGTTACAAGGACACTGAGTGAGAGCCCGCCCAAACCCGCGGTGGCCTCACCTTAACTTGATGCGATCTACAAAGATCCTATTTCCATATAAAGTCACATTCACAAGGACCCGGGGTCAGAACTTGAACCTGCATTTTGGGGGACACAGTGCAACCCACACCAGCTGGGTGCTTTCACACACACACCACCTTCTTTAATCCTCACAGTGATGACGGGCACTGACCTCCACAAAAGCCGCAGAGTCTTGTTAAACCCGAGCAAACCCCACAGGCAAGCAGGAGCTCTCAGGCGCCCCAACCTTCGCCGCTGGCGGTGGTCTGGGGTGCAGGGCCCGCCGGCTTCGGTGGGCATTAAAACGACTCTGGAAGTCAAAACAAAAGTGACAGGCAGGACATCTGGGTTGGGTGGATTTATAAAGCCTATGAGCAGAGCCACAAGGGGCTTTGAGAGTTTTCCGGGGGAGGGAGCTTGAGTCCTGCTTAATGGAGAGTTTACTTACATTTATTCGGCGTCTACCCATCCCCGTGGGTGCTGGTTAACTGAGAGACTCCTGTAATATCAACAATAATTAAAGATACCCGTGGTTGTTATGGAGCATTTACCATGCCCAGATCTCATGCCAGGCGCTGACACCAGGAGGTAGGTGCCGCACCCTCCTTACTCCTGGGGGGCAGGGGGCCACGCCACACAACCCAGCCCCCTGTGCCTGCTGCATGAGCGATGGGCCCAGAGTTGGACACTGATTTGTCACAAGTGCAATATCCAGATTTATATGTGAAATAGACCAGCTTTCAAATGTGGACTCTTCAAAGCTCTACTTTATTTTTTTCTGCTCTACTTTTTTAAAATAAATAAAAAACACCAGGCAGGCCTCAAGCACACACACCTGTGGGATGGATTCAGCCCCACAGGCCACCCGTTTGCAAACTTTTTTCTAACCTGTGGTTCTTGAGGGAGCACAGCGCCCCCTAGGGGTTAAAGTCTATGAAGGCATTTCTGCTGGCTCCCTGGGGGCAAGACCAAGCTCCACATTGCCTTGCATTCCACGTGGCTTCCAGGTTTCCTACCAGCTCCTTCTATGAGTGGATTATTCTATGTTTATCTGAGCCTCGAGCCTAAGTCCATCTTATCTATAGACACTGAAGGTTTTTGCAGTTTTAATACATCCTGAATTTTCCAGGAACATAAGTGATAAGTCAGTGGAGGGAATGTTATACTGGAGCACAAAACTTTTCCGGGGGTTACTCCTCATTGCCGACAGTTGTCGCTGATGGCAGTGTCACTGGAAGCATTTGAATTGCAAATGCCACAGGCCCACCCCGTCTGCATTTGCAGCTTCCGTGAATGTGGGTCTGGGTGCAGGCATCTGACTACTCCATTGTGTCCCTTGGCGGATGTGCTTGAGCGTTCACTCTGAAATTGTCCTTTATTATAAATGGCCTTCCTTTTATTTTTCTTACAGATTTCAGTTAGAGCATTGTATTGATTTTCTTTTGTTTTTTTGAAATGATGCACATAGGTAGCGTTTGCCACCTATAAATTTCCTTTCAGGAAAATAAGAGAGCGCTATGAAATATTTGTCATACAAATGGGACATCCGTCTCACAGCGTTGAGAACAGGCTCTTTGAGGGATTGGCTTAGTGTCGGATTCCTCGGAGGCGATAATTAAATATCCGTTGATTGGCAGCCTCCCAGGCGTGTTTTAAGGGTCTGTTATAGGTTCTCTCGCACTCTCCTGTCCCATCCTGTGGACACTATAGAGGGGCAAAACGATTTTCAGATACAGCTCATCCTGATGTTAATTCAGCAGGTGATAAAGCCTGTCTCAAGTGTTGGGGGAGCCCTCCATGCCTCCCTCCCCTCTCCCCACCCCCAACCCTGCTCCCAGGAAATCGGTGGAACCGGGTCCTCATTTACTGGAGCTGCATGAGCCTCCAGGGAGTGGGTGGCTAAGGCCAACATTTAATTAGAGGCCCACGCAGCCTGCCCTTCGACCTCCACCACCAACATCTCAGCCGGGGCCTCTGGATCACATGCAGCCCAGCCTTGACCTTCCCAAAAACGCTTAACACAGGAGCTGGCGAAGGGACGTGGCAAGCAGCCGTCCCAGACCTTCCCTCTGGTTCTGTGCCTGTCGCTGCTTCTCCTCCAGGCAATTAGCCGTTTCTCCTCTCCACCCAGCAGCCAGAAAAGTGGAGAGCTAATCATGCCACTCCCCGTTTACAGCCCTCCGTGCGCTTAGAATAAGCTCGCAGCTCCCTGTCAGGGCTGCCTGGGCCTGGCCCCTTTTTGTCCACATCTCCTACCTCCCTCCGTTCTTTTCTAACAACACTAGGACCGCCTGGCCTCTTTGCTGTTCCACAAACATTCCAAGGTCATAGCTGCCCTGGAGCCTTTGCACTTGGGTTGCCTGGGCCTAGAACACTGCTCACACTGTGTCACTCTCTACTGTGATACCCTTGTTATGTTCTTCGTAGGACCTATCACCACCTTGACCTTATGGCCTGTTTTGGTCACTGCTGTATTGGGCCTTAGAGTTGAAGCAAGCAGAAAGTGAGAACACAATGGAATTTGGATTACCTTCTCACTTTTCCAGCATTAAAAAATATAACTGAAATTAGTTCAGGCCAACTTAACTGAGTCCTGGTGCTCAAACATTGTCACCAGAAGCCTGTCTTTCTGCTTCTTGGATTTTCTCTCATTTGGGTTGGCTTTATTCTTCTGAAGAGTCCCCTTTGTGATGTTAAGATGGTCCCTGTAAGGTTCAAGGAAGAGAGAACATACCAACTTCTGGTTTAGTGAGAGAGTTTATTAGAAACAGCTAAGAAATAAAGGCGGGGCTGACATGGAAAGAGGGAAAGGTGGCATGGCCCCCTCTGGGGGGTGGGAGAGCTTTTAATATGCGGGTATCAGGAGAACCAGAAAGGGGAGTGGAGGAGGGGCATCAGAAAGTATTAGCATCTAGGATGGTCGGGTTTAGTGGACCTCAGGGTGGGGCGGAAAGTCCCTGCAGGCGTTAGCAATGGAAAATCAATGGAAAATCTCTTCAGGGACACATCTGGGGCTTCTGCTTTGTCCTTGTGTAAATCTTTTTTCTTTTTTTTTTTTTTCCTCCTTCCACCATTACACCCTTCAGCCCTAACAGCCCCCACAGGCCCCATCTTCCCAGTGCAGTGAGAACCTCTTTCCAGTGGCCCGGCAAAAGTCTCAGGGGAGGCTTTCGTTGGCTCACCTATGGTCATGTGTCCCTCCATTACCCAATCACACAAGCCAGGGCAGATGGGGCACCCTGATTGGTCAGGTCCAGATCATGTGCCTAGCCTAGTAGCTGGGTGGTAGAAACAGCCTCACCTGAATAGGTAAGACTGAGAGAAAGAAAAAGTTGGTTCCCTCAGAGGCAGTTACCAAAAGACAGGAGAATGGATGCTGGGCAGGAAAGGAAAACCAATGTCAACTACAGAAACCAAAATCCAGCTTCTCCCTCAAGGGGTAACTGCAAGGAGGTGTTTCTCCCCACCCCCACCTCTCTCTGCCTCCAGCACCAATACCTTCTGCATCGTGGCCCCCTCTTCCTCCGCTGCTTTCCCACTGGTCTCAGTTCAGGATGATCCCCTCTCTGGCACCCAGAACTTTTACAGCATTGATTTATCACTTCATGCAGCAATTTGCATTTACTGTCTTTTCAGAAGAGCAAGATTCATGTTGTAACCTTGCAAGCAGCCCAAAGTTAAAAGGATCCAGTTACGGAATATCAGAAGTGCCCCAGCCGTAAGAGCTTTGGGGCTCTGGGTTTATTTAATGCATTTCTTCCTGGCCTTGCTTCCTCGGCCAATTTGTCTGCCAAAAAAACAAAGACTTCAGGCCTGTGGCATTTCGCATCTAATATTTATAATGTTCTAGAGTTTGCAAAAGCACTTCCTTCTCATTTATCACTTGTTCCTCAGGAGACCCCCACTCCACCCCCAGAAAGTTTGTGGATTATTCTCTGCTGCCCAGACCAGAGGCCCCAAAAGCCAGATGACAGATGGTGAAGGTCTCACAAGTCAGGGCCTTTCTACTGGCAGCAAGCGTGAGATAAAACTCAGCCTGGACCAGCTCAGCTCCCAGTCTGTGCCCCTGGGGACCAAATTTGGGCCTTACAAATGGTAGCTAGGAGCCTGAGTCCACACCTCAACCCCACACATGTTCTGTTTGGGTTACAAGGTGGTTTTTAAAATCTGGAAATATCACCCCCCAAAATATCCAGATTCCAAGGTTTTCTTTAAAAAAAAAAAAATGATGACGGTGATGATCTCGCCACATTCCTGAATGGTAAGGGTCAGCAGACTGTACCCCTTAGGGATCTGTCTCCTGTTTTTATAAATAAAGTTTTATTGGACTGTAGCCACGCCCATTCCTTCACGGATTGTGGCAGAGTTGAATAATTGCAACAGAGACCATATGGCTGCAATGCTGAAAATATTTACTGCCTGACCCTTTGAAGCAAATGCTGACCCCGACTAGCACTAGCCAGCAGATTTGGGCCCCAGCTGCCCCCAGTACTTGTTAGGATATAAGTACGGCTGAGGGCACTTCAGCCCCCAAATCACAGTGGATTGGAACTAGGAGACGCTTATTTCTCTCTCATTTGACAGTTGGGACGTTAACAGCCCCGGGGTGCTATGGCATGCACGGTGTTGGCGCCTGGACTCCTCATGCCCTGTTGTTCCCCCACCCCGGGGGCCTGCCCTTGTCCAGAATGGCTGACCACATGCACATCCAACCGGAAGCAGAAGATAAGGGGAAGCACATTCACTTCCTGTAGGGGCGCTGCCAGAATATGCCACTCCCACCCACGGCTCCAACTGCCAGAAGTCGGTCCCAGCCACATCCAGCTGCCAGGGAGGCTGAGACTGTAACCTACATCCTGGCAGCCATGTGCCCCACTAGAAATTCTTATTCCTGTGGAGAAGGAGCAAATGGGCACCGGGCTAACAACAGATTCTGCAGCCTTGATAGACAGGGCCAGAATCTCCTTTCCCCACACCTCCCTTCTCTTGGTCCATTTCATGCATGTACAGGATCCCTTCAATCTTGTCTCCATTCTCTCCCAGAGGAGAAGGAAGGGAACTGATGAACTCCAAGGGCAGAGGAAAGGCTGTAGGCCTGGCACTGTACACCGTGTGTCCCCTTGTTACATAAACAAGTAACTGGGAAACCATCAGGCCGAACGCGCTCCCAAACCTGGCACTCAAAGCACAGGGGCTGGCAGGGGATGCAATGTACTTTGGAGGCTCTAATGTCCTCCGGGGACTGGTCAGGGGTCTTGCTCATGCCGGGCCAGGACACACCATCATCCCGAGAGGCACTGAGCTGATGTGGTCCCGCCAGGCTCCTGGAAACGCGTCCTGCCTCTGGCTTCTCACTCGGGTCTCCTCCTACCAAACCTGCACCTGCTTTCTAGTCTCCTAGGCCGATTTCCCATCATCCTGACCCCTCCTCGCTCCGGAGCCCAGGGCCTGAGACCTCATCTCTAGCAGTCCTTGTCCCCTAGCCAGGAATTTATCCCTGTTAGGACCACAGGTCCCCCTGGCCTCTGGTGAAGGAATATTTTCAAGCTGAATGCCTAGAAGAACATTCACAGAAGTACAAAGGAAGCCAGTTATATCAAAAGACATTCAGCAAAATACTTTCTAAGCTGTGCTGTGTGTGTAGGCTTCTTGATACATTAAGTAACATGATGTCATGGTTATTTAGCTGATAACTGATAGGTCGGATGACTTCCGCAATCTCGAAGTAGCTCTGGTTTAAATGATATTTCAAGATGTCTGTATTAACTGTAATGCGATATGAAAATATCCTTGCCTTCTATCAATGGCCAAGGTACAGGTACCACTGCTACTGTGATTTTTTTTCTTTTTTTCTTTCTTTTTTTTTTGCCTTCATTCATTTTTGAAAGAGGTGCTAGTTAAATGACAAAAATAAAGAGGGGATTTTCCCATCCAAGCTCACGGACCACAGGTGGAGAACCCCTTCCTCGGGTGATCTCATTCAGTTCATGGCATTACATGCCAGCTAAGTGCTGGAAACTCCCACATTTCTGCCTGTAGCCCAGACCTTTCCCCTGAACCTGGACCCAGAGCCCCAGCTGCCCACCGTCTTACCTGGACATCTCACTGGCACCTCAGCATGAACGTGTCTAACCTTGAGCTCTTTGTCATCCCTGACCCCAACACCTGCCATAGTGCCCCCTTCCTAGATGAGGGCAGATCTGTCTTTGTTGCTCAGGCTGTGAACCTTGATGTTACCCTTCCCTCGCCTCTTTCCCGCACACCTGCTCCGTCAGCAAGTCCTGGCAATTCCACCTGCAAAGACAGCCTGAAACCAGCGAAGCCCTCTGCCCGCACCTGGTTAGAACCCTCCCGTCCCCTCCCCTGCATTACTGTGACCGCCTCCAAGAGTCCACTTGCCCACTTCGGGTTGTTCTCAACCCTAAGGTGTAATTGCAGTGAGGTTGAGGTCTTTGCCTGTTTATGAACTTACTCTGTTTAGTTCAGCGGTATCCCCATACACAGAGCTATGCCTGGTAAGTAAGATGTTCTTGTAATGCAGGCGTGTCCAACCGTGTGGCTTCCCTGGGCCACACTGGAAGAACAATTGTCTTGGGCTGCACATAAAATACACTTAACACTAACAATACTGATGAGCTAAAACAGAAATATCTCATGATGTTTTAAGGGTGTTTACAAATTTGTGTTGAGTGATTTCAAAGCCGTCCTCGGCCGCCTACAGCCCAGGAGCTGCCGGTGAGACAGGCTTGGCCTACTGTTTAGTAAATGAATGAATATATAACAACATGATAAGTAATATTATTAGAATAAAAGCAGTAATCAACATTTTGGGGCCCGTATCCCTCTATTTTCTCTTTCGATCCTTCCCAACAACTTTGTCAAGTGTGCATATTCTTATCCCCATTTACAGTTGGGAAAACTGGGCTGATGGGTAGGAATGGCTGGATGTAAACCCCAGCAGTGAGCTCCAGAGACCCCACGCGACCTGAAGGCCCGACTGCCCCACGCCCACCCCCCAGGATAAAAGTCATCCCTCAAACCCCGCACCGCTGGAAAGGCTGACCGGGAGGGTGCCGGTGACTCCTTCCTGCTCTCCCTTGCTGACACTTCGGGACAGGAGAAGGAAGGGCTCGGGCCTCAGAAGTGGCCTTCCCGCCACAGCCCGTGGCCCGATGAACCCTGGAGGGCCGGAGCACGGGGCCGTGGACCAGTGTGGAATCTAGACAGACCACCTGAGTTGGAGTCTCAGCCTCGTCACTCCCCAGCTATGGAACATGGAGCAAAAAGGGACTTCACCTCTCTGTGCCTCAGGTTTTCCAGCTGTACAGTGGGGACAAAACTAGTCTCTATCTCCTTGGGTAGTTGTGGGACAGACATCATGAACATCTGACCCAGGGATTCTGAACGTGTGGCCCCAGGAACCCTGGACCCCAAACTTATTTTCGTGATAATGCTAAGACATTATCTGCCTTTTCACCCTCCTTTTCTTGCAGGTAGACAGTGTCTTCTAGGAGGTAGGTAAGTAGCATACCCACAATTACCGAAAGAGAGTTCTATAATCCTCCTCCCCTTTCCGTGTGCGTATCTGTGTGAGGCTGGACTTTTTGTGAAACATGATTAAGACAACATATCACGACAGATGGCATGCAGAAGCAGGTATAAGAATCCAGCTGCCTTCTGTTAAACCAGACATTAAGTAGATTTGCATACATGTAAAACAGTGCAACTCTAATTTTTAGAAAATGTATTTGTCATTTTTTAAAATATATACTAACAAGTGGGTGTATTACTATTTTTAAATGAATGAATATATTTGAAATGTCTCAGCTTTCATCTCTAATGTGGTAACTATCACTAGATATCACCAACATAAACAGAACTCATCGGGGTCCTAAATAATCGTTAAGAGTCTAAAGGGCCCCTGATACCAAATGTTTTGAGAACCACTCCGCTATTGAGTAACCCTGGACTTGGGCCCTTCTTCAGTTTTGCAAAGCACCCCACCCTCACCCCCACCCCGTAGCGTCACGTCCCGTGTGGATTAAATAGATCCAGATTCAGCCAACCAGATGCCACGAATCAAATAGGAAGACAACAGTGTAACAATTCTGGGTGCTGGGCCATAAGAAGCTGCTATTCCCTCAGCCGACGTGACCCCCCACACAGATCCCCTTTCACTTGGGTGTTCATTGATTCAATGAGTTACCGCTTTATCCCACAGGCATCTGTCTTACTGCTCGCTGAGCTCTGTTCTACACAGAGGGGCACGGGGGGAACAAGGCATGCAGACACCTCTGCAGGGGCTGATGTGCTAGAGGGGCCGGCTGGTGATAAAAACCAGAGGCCAGTGCGGTTAGAGCAGAATGGGAAGGAGCAGAGACAGATCGTGTGGGACCTTGCAGGCCACGACAAGGACTCTGGATTTTAGCTCAAGCGTGAAGTGGAGCCATCGGAAGGTTTTGAGCAGAACTGTGGCTTGATCCCATCTGTGATCTAACAGAATTCTGACTTCTGTGGAGGGTGGACGCTGAAGACAGGAGAAGCAGGGAGGAGGCTCCCGCAGGTCCAAAAGGAAGAGGAGGGGGCTTGGGCCCCACAGGTCCCAGGGAGATGTGGGAAGTGCTCAGTCCTGAGTCTGTTCTGTGAGCTACTGTGCTATGTCCTCAGTCGATGTGAGGGGAGAGACGGGGGCTAAAGATGCCTCCGGGGGGGTGTGGTGGCCTTGACACCTGGCATTTACTGGACGGCTGGAAGAGAACCAGGTTTGGCACCAAATGAATTGATCTGGAGGAAAATATGAAGCTTGTAAGAGTCTAAATGATACATAAAAACAGCAAAGCGTAGGAAAGCAGCACACACACAGCTGGGATTTAGAAGATGTCAGGCAGGGTTAAGACCCCTTTTTGTTTCCCTGTTTCCCCAAACTCCTTGCGTGTGAACCGGAGCCATTTACTGGGAGAAAGATGGACTTCCCACCGTACTCGACTGCGTTTCTCACTGACCTTTCCAAATTGCTTAGGCAAACATTGTTTATTGTCATTGGCTCGGCTCTGCGCTCCAGTCTGTCTTTGCTAATAGATGTGTGTCATGCTCAGCCGATTTCTTTGTGCAGCATAAACATCCTTCCCGAGCTCATTACTGGAGCTCGGAGCCTTGTCATGTTCCGAGGCAGAGTCCCATCTGGTTTCTAACAACCATGTTCATTTCTCTAGGGACCCGCGCTTTCTTCCCCCTCCCTGGAAAAAGGAGAGCAGGCTGTATTTTGGGGAACTCACAGTTCCTCTTCCAGGCGTTCTTCCTCTGTGCCAGACATGATCTCATCGATTGCTGCTCCCATTGTAGAGATGAGGCTTAGCAAGGCGCACTCTCTTGCCCCAGGAGGCAGGGCTCGAACCCTGGCTTTCTGATGCAGGAAGCTCAGCTCTTCAAGGCCACACCCCTCACCCTCACCAGGGGCCCGGAGCTGCCTGGGTGTCTCCCCTGTGCCCACTGACCCAGCAGTTATTCTGTCAGCAGCCATTACCTGAGTGCCCACTCTTGGCGAGGTAGTTGGCAGGGGCTACAGCACCCAGCAAAGGCCCCACCTGCTGGGCCCAGCATCCTAGGTGGGGAGATGACAACCAGCAAGAAAACAATCTACAAGATCATTTCAGAGCGTGCTGAGTGATGGAGAAGGTAAATAGCCTGGTGAGTAGTGAGGGGTGAGGTGACTTTAGATTGAGGGACCGGGGACTTCTCAGAGGAGGTAACATTTGATCTGAGATGTCACAGTGAAAAGGGACCAGTTCATGTGAGAAGGGAGGAGGCACGTGTCTGAGGCAGAGGGGAGAGAAGATGCAGATGCCCTGAGGCGGCAGTGAGCTTGACATGATTAAGGAACAGGAGGCCTGGAGTGGCTAGAACAGAGTGAGCAGAGGGCCAAGGGGTGACAGACAGGGGTAGAGGTAACAGGGTGGGCGGGCAAGTCACCGAAGGGGAATGGCAAGAGGTTCTTGGATTCAGAAGGGCCCTTCTGGCTGTTGGGGGTGAGTGCATTATGGGAAGGCAAAGGGAAGGCAGAAAGTCCAGGCAGAGGCCATTTCTGTCGTGAGAAGGAAATGAGAATGAAGAATCAAGATCCACTTTTCCCACTTTTTTGGACTTCATCACCCTGGTGGCCTTACCTGTTTCATTTGAATTTTCAAACAAAGGATCTGTAGCTTCAGGTTACAGCTGTTGAACAGTTGTCACATCGGGAGGTCTTATAAAACTCCAACCCCTTTTATGCATCTGAGTCCCTTAGCTCAAGATGCAAAGTCCCAAGGTAGAGACTGATTGGCTAAGCTCAGCCACGTACCCACCCTGTGGGTGGGAAAGGGTGCCTTGATTGACAGTCAGGACCTTTTTATTTGGGAGGAACCAGGGGTGCAGTGGCTATGGCTTTTAAGGGGCTACCTGTAAGAAAGTACATATATGTGTGTGTGTGTTCGTGCATATGTGAATATATTGGTATACTGGCTCCAAAATATGGAGGAAACTGCCAAATCTAAATGCTGAAGTATTTAATGAAATATTTATATTTGAGTAGAAATAATGAGATGTAGCATGATTTAACCAGTCAACTCTGGAATATTTCAACTCTCAGTTATTGATTGATGATCTTTAATGCAGGATGTGGGTGGAGATGGTGTGGGATGAATGTGTGCTAAGAGACGCCAGTGTCCTGAAAACAGTCTTGTTGACAGATCCATCCAGATGGCCCATGGGGGACAGAGAGTTCCCTGAGACAGTGGCTGCTGCCAGCCCCATCAGCTGCCACTTGCTAGGCAGTTAGGGTGTGCCAGGTATTGTCACATTGGTTCCTCCACTCCACATGACAGTAGGCAGTGACGTGGTGTCAGCATTGACTACTAAGCCACAGAGGGCTGAAGTCACTTGCCTGAGGTCCCAGGGTTAGGAGGTGGCAGACCAGGGTTCAAAACCAGACAGTCTGGCTGTAGGAGCACTCTTGGCTGTCTCCATTATCGCCTCCTGTGTTGCCCAGAGAAAGGGGAACAGCTGCCGGGAGGTTCCCCAGACAGCAGCGTCCCCCACACCAGTCCAACCCATTCTCCCCCCAGCACAGACGGGTCCCAGTGAGGCTCCAGTTGCGGAAGCCCTTCACCTCCCCCCGTATCCACAGCGGTGCCTCTGTTCGCCTTCCCGTGCCAGGCTTGCTGCCGGCTAATCTCCGTCCCCAGTCGCAGCAAGACGTGGCTTTTCCAGACCACAAATGCAATTATTACGAGGCAATTTCAGTTGGATTTGGGGCTGAGAGAGATAACAGAAGGGCCTGGCTCTCCCATCAGACTCTGAATGGTTCCCCAGCAGCCCTTAAGTCAGACAAATGGAGGCAGCGGCCCGCCAGAAAGGGAAGCCGGCTCGGAGCTTTGCAACAGAACCCAGAGGACCAGAAGAGAGCATCAGGGAAGGATTGCAGGGGTGAATAATCCCGGGGGGAGGGTCTCCGACATCTGTGTCAGCTGTGACTCCACTCCACAAGGTATAACGAGCAAGAAGGGGGCTCACCGATGACACTGAGACTGTAACGCTTACTGGGCACTTGTCATGGGCTGGATCACAGCAATACACATACACTCGTTCCCACCATGGCACACACATGGTTACTATCTGCACATCATACATGGAGAAACGGACGGGTCCAGAGGCTAAACGTCTTGCCCGAGGACACACAGCTGACAATGTTGTGAAACGCGTCCCTTCCGAGGGAAGTGTGTTTTGCCCGAGGTCACTTCCTCTGGGACAGCATCACCCTCTTCATCGCCACCCCTTGCCCTCCTGTATGTGGGAGGCTCGGTTTGCCTCCAGCACAGTTCTTGTCGCTGCGCCTCTGCAGCTTCCCACAGAGGCAGTGTCTGCAGTCCCGCGGCCGGCTCCGGCTCCACCGGCTCTGGCTCTGCGAGCACTCAGATTCCCATTGCAGCATTCTGGCTTTTCGTTCCTTTTCTGCGCTCTGGCCTCTGTCAGCCAGTTCTCTCCTTCGCCCTTCGATAATCCAGTTTTGTAACATGTCTTCTAGATGCATTGCAGGGAGGCACGCGGGCAGCCTTGCTATCTGCGTGAACTGAACGGCAATCTTACTACCAGTTTTGGGTCATTTTGGCTAATTGCAGTGGCCTGTGGACCCATACTGACCAAAATAAACTCAGGGTCCAGTTGATAGTTTACTCTGTATCTGGGCAGATAGTCCAAAGATAGAACCTCTATGTGCACCGTGGCAGTCGGATACAGTGAGCGTCCTCAACACGAAAGGCTTAGGGAGCACTGTTCGCAGGCATTGGTGAGGCAGTCATGAAGCTCGGGGCTTTACCAGACAGCTCGGTTTGACAACGCTGTGCTGCTAAAATGGCAGTTTGCTCCAGAAATCAAGGTGCAGATATAAGACTTTCAGAAAATCACTTGTCACCTAATAAATGTGAGTAGCATCCCTTAGCTTATGGAGGAAGAGTTAGGATTTGAAGCGGCTCTTTCAGAAATGAATGACAAAAGCACTGAGTCCTGACTTCCTCTTCCATGTGTGTGCACGCACTTGTGCATGTGTCCCCTGAGCACTCCTGGACATGTCTCGGTGCTCAGCATGTGGCAGGTGTGTTAGTCTGGGTCATGCCCTGGCCCTGGGAGTGGACTTCGTGGGCTTCCTTTCGTCTGCACACTCCTTGCAGGTGGTAGAAATCTGAGTTCTCAGAGCACTTTTGTGAAATACAAGAGAAGTGAGAATTCGAAAGAGGAGGCTGCATTGGTTTCTGCTCTCTCCAATATGCAGCATTTGAAAACAAGTCTCTTGCATGGTTTTCACTCAGAACAAGAACAGATGCGCAGTGACCAGTCACCGGTGGACTTGGCGAGAAGGGACGGGTGGTGGTGCGCATCTGTTACAGCAGCTCGTGCACTGCAGAGCCAGCAGCGTAGCTTGTACTTCATGTAATTACGGTGATATATGCTGGTGGCTCCATCTGAACCGTGTTGGGGGAGACTGGTATTATTCAACTGACATTTGTGTATGTCAGAACCCTGCAAAGCGAGGGCTGCCCGCAATTGGCTGCTCCTCTTCTTGTCCTCATTGTGACCCTCTCCGTTGTATCATTATTGTCATTTGCACTGCGGAGCCCATCCGCTCCCTGGCCTGGCCCAGTTCAGAGTCTGCTTCCTCTCTCTCTCCTGCCCTTTCCCTCTCTCTTTCTCTCTCCCTCCACCCCTCACCTCCTCTGCTTTCTTCCATGCTACTTCCCACTCCAATAGACTCTCCTCTCTTGGTGGCAAGATGACTGCCAGCAGCTTAAGCCCCAGGGAAGCAGAGCTCCTCTTGGCCAGTAGCTCTTTAAAACTCCCAGGGCTGACTCTCATTGGCCCAGCTTGGGTCTTCTGTCTATCCCTAAACCAATGGCAGTAAGCGCCAGGGGATGTGGTGTTCTGATTGGTCAGGCTGAGGTCGATTATGCATGCATCCCTGGAGCTGGGAATTCAGATCAACCCACATGTACTGAGGAAGCGGTGGTACCCAGAGGACCACAGTCAGGACCAGGCGGGCAAGACAGAAGTCCCCACGGCCAGGCGTGCATTTCCACGCAGGGCCTGCCACGCAGGAGGTAGGAGGTGCTGCATCCTTTCAGTCGATACCACAGCCCTGCTTCTCAGGGGCAGCCGTCAGGCAGCACACGGCCCATGACCTTCAGCGGCCTGGCATTTCATTCCTCTTCATCTGCCTACTGAGTCGTGCCACCCCCACTCCAGCCCCCTGTTTGCGCTTCCTTGGCAATGTCCTAGCTGGCAAAGGGACTCCAGTGACTCATTGACTCCAGCCCTGACGTGGGCTGTATTCTTCATCTCGATTTTAATTCCAGCTCAGTCTCCCGGCTGCATCTCCAGGCTCAGAGCCCGGGGGGCCGTCATTTGCTTGTCCCATGTCAGCTGGTGCCGGAATAACCGTTTTAAAAACGGCCCTGGGGAATCTAATCAATGAGAGCAAAATCTAATTTGGCACTAAAAGCCTTTGACTGAAACCCTATTTCCTAGGAGCTTGTGGGCCTGAATAATAACCTCTTTCTGGGGTTTTTTAAGGGTTAGGGGTTGGGGTGAAGAGAGATGTGAAAGAGGAGCTTCTAGCAGAGGAAACAGCTCCGGACACTTTGACACCCATGGCATTAGACAACAATGGGGAGGGGTGGGCTTCCGAAGGCACCTCATTTCTCACCCCCAAGAAACAGTTATCCCACCAACCAGGCCAAGAATTTAAGCTCGTTAGCATTCCATGCTACGGAGTGATCAGAAAAACCATGGCCCAGATCTTCAAAGACAAACCAGTAGGATCACACGCCCGGGACTTTGGAGAACTCAGTTCCCCCAGTGGGGAAACCAGTGAACCTCTGTATCCAGGCTTCCATTCAGAACCAGGAAGTTCTGTGCTGCTTAAATCGCTGCTTGTGGTCCTGGGTTCCTTTCAGAAAGGCGTCAAAAGCTGTGGACCTGTTTCTAGGGAAGTGCACCCAAAATGCCAAATCTGGCATGTGATATGCAGACCCCTTAAAGTGCCCCCATCGTGCATCTTGTTGCTTCTCCTCATTGCAGCCTCCTGGACCCTGCGTGCTCTGACTCCTCTCCCCTGGCTTCCCCCCTCACTGGCCTCCTTAGGTTCCTAAATGCCCCCAAGCTTGTTCCTACCTCAGGGCCTTTGCACTGGCTGTTCCCTCTGCCTGGAGCAGCTCTCCTTAGATTCCCGTGTTCCCGTGGACTCACGGTCATCTTTCCTCAAAGAGGCCTCCCTTGGCCACTCAGCCTAACCGTGCCTTCTTTATTTTCTTCATCACTATTGTCACCAACAGCACCATGTTCATTTGTCTAGGCTCCCACTAGAACATCAGCCCCATGAGGGCAGGGATCCAGTTGGTCTCATTCACTGCTGTGTTTCCAGGGCCCAGGACCACTCCTGGCATGCTGTAGGTGCTTAATAAATAGCTGTTGAGTGGATATACGAATCTGTACGTGCCCAAGGCAGCATCGCCCTGAATACAATTTCATGCGTCGCCATCATGATTTTTGCCACGCCAGGCACACTGATTCTGTTATTTACTTAGTATTGTTCTTTCGATTGCTTTACTCTTTTTACTCCGTTGGTTTCCAAAGGAAACTTCTACATCACCACCAGTACTGTTTGCCATGAATAGAAAGTGCTCTGTGAGGGGGGTTTATTTATTAACTTTCACTGTCTTCCTTGTTGAGGTTCTCAACCAACTGAGAAATGAAACTAAGCAGTCAGCTGATGGGAGCCAAAATAGCACTTTGATGAATCTGATAAAGGCTAGGCTTGAGGCCATGGCTTACACAGACCTCCTGCTGAGCCAGGCCCACAGCCCTCTCCTCCCCATCCCCCGAGCCATCCCCCTTCAAACTAGCATTCCCCGAGAGCAGCTCACTCCCCAAACGAAAGGCAGGGGGGATTGGGGGATGCATGCCCAGTTTGTCCCTTCAAACCCACCAGTCATATATGCTAGGGGTCAGCAAACGGCAGCCCCTGGGCCAAATCCGGCCCTCCATCTGTTTTTATAAATAAAGTTTTATTGGCACGGAGCCATGTCCATTTGTGTACATACTGTCTGACTGTTTTCTCCAACAGCGGGATTGAATAGCTGTAGCAGAGACCCTCTGGCCCACCAAGCCTAGCATACGCACTCTCTGGGCCTTTCAGGAAAGGTCGCTGACCCCTGTGGGTTCATTCTTCCTCCAAAGAGGAGGAACAGGAGACGAGAAGCCGGGAGTGGAGCAGAGCCCCTTAGTGGATCTTGTTTCCAGGACTGGACTGATCGTAGGGGGCGTTCAGCCCTCCCGGTGCAGTTCTTTTACTGAGGAAAGGAAAGCGCAATCGGGGCCACGTGCAGCTATTAGGATCAGGGTTTCTCAACTCCCGACCACTGACATTCTGCGCTGGGTCATTCTCTACTGCAGGGCCTGACCGGACCACTGTGGGGTGTTGAGCAGTATCCCTGGGGTCTCCCCACTAAATGCCAGCAGCACCCCAAGTTGTGACAAAAACCAAAACTACCTGCAGATATGGCCAAGGGTGTCCTGAGGGGTAGACTGGGCCCTGGCTGAGAACCGCTGCTTCAAGGGCACGGACGCAGCAGGCTGTCTTAAAGGTGACGAGTGCTAGAGGAACTCGGGCCTCCCGCTGGCCTGATGCTTTCATGTGACTTGTTACCCCGCCGGCATCTCAGTCCTTTATGCCCAGACAGCCAGCGGGCATCTCAGTCCTTTATGCCCAGACAGCCAGCCGGGGACTCGCGCACCCACCACCTCTTAGCATTTCACCCCCTAAATACTGGACAGGACTCAGAGGGGGGCAGCCGGTTTCCACCACCTCCGCCCCCGAATTCAGGGTTCCTTCCGTTTCTTTTTGCTCTGCCCTCCCACGCACAGGGAGGCTCCACCTGGGCGTTTTCCTGAGGTTCCTGGGCGCGCACGCGCACGCACACGCACACACACACACACACACACACACACACACGTGGGTGGAAGCACTTCTGCTTGCCCACGCTGTGGGGATTCTGGGATCTGACCGCTTGAGCTGGGGGGTCAGGGGGCAGTGCCAGCCACCACCCGGGAAGGACCCCGTGGGTGGGCTCCGTCCCCACCACAGCCTCTCCTTGCCCCTCTGGGGATGTTCACCTCCCCGTCTGTCTCATCTTGGGCTCAGAACTGACAGTCCCTGAACACTCACGGTGTGTCAGGCACTCTGCAAGATCTCTGTGCGTCCCTGCAACGACCTCAAATGCTCACATGCTCGCACTCCTGGCCTCGTCTTGGAGCCCCGGGCTCCTCATCTGAAAGGGAGGGCGGCCACACGGCCGTCTCTGGAAAACTCTCCATGGACCCTTCCATTCCTTACAAATGGCTTTATGGGACTAAATGACTAAAAATCATACTCGCTCCTTGGGAAGAAAAAGGAACAAGAAAGTTACCACAAAGAAGGTACCGTCTGTTGCCTCATCGCCCACAGACAGCCCTTTGGTAGATCCCCACCGAGATGAACTGGGGTGATGGGTCCTTAAGTCACTGATATCTTCATATGCCATTGCTGTTGCTGCAGATACTGCAAAATAAAATAGTCCCTCGTCACTACACTAAAACTACCACTCTCTGCAAGATCTTGCTTTTAATGTCTTTTAAAAAAATGTTTAAGACACCTATAACCATATGGCACTATCTTTTAATATGTAAATAATTATATTTCAAAATCATTGATTTTGTCATCCTATGTATTTTATTTTATGCATGAAAAGAACCTCTAGAAGGCGTTCGCGGGCCTCTCTTGCTTGCAAAGGGCTCCGTGGCCCAGAGGACAGGGCTGTTTTCGGGGGGTGGGGGGCGATGTCCAGGAGGGGCTCTTGCTCTCTGCTTCCTCACATGGCCTGCGGGTCCCTCTCCCCCTTCAGCTTTCTTCGGGAAATACCTGAACGAGTACAATGGCTCCTATGTGCCACCGGGCTGGAAGGAGTGGGTCGGCCTCCTCAAGAACTCCCGCTTCTACAACTACACGCTCAGTCGGAACGGGGTGAAGGAGAAGCATGGCTCTGACTACTCCAAGGTACGTTCTGCAGCCTTCGCTGCCCGCTGCGCTGTCCCCCCCGCCCCCCAGGGACTGCACCGCGAGCTTCACACTGGGAGACAGTGGCCTTGGGTTCAGAGCCCAGCCTGAACGCCTGCTATGTGCCGAAAATCCAGCCGGCCACCAAGACGGCCGTAATATGAGCTGGCTCGTATCAAAAGCCAGCTGCGCAGAACACGGTGTCAAGAGCTTGATGTCTCTTAGCGCCTGAAGCCCTCCCACCAGCCTTGAGAGGCAGGCGGGGGTCCGCCTCACGCCCTTCCGAACATGGAGGCTGTAGGGGCCCCCACATTAACCCTCCCAGCTCTCATCCCTGCCCGTCTGCCCCCTCCCGGGAGGTGACCAGGAACCCCAGTGTGGTGTCCGTCACTCCCACGCAGGCCTTCATTCTCTTAGTCTATCCGCAAGTATCTTGGACGATAGATGATACCGTTTTCTGTGTTTTTAGACTTTGTATAAACAGTATATGTCATATAGGTCCTTCTACAACTTGCTTTTCACCCAATAACAGGTCTGTGAGATTGATTCCAGTTGATCCGTTAGGTCTGGCGTCTTCCTTTTCACTGCTGTTTGTCCTCTCCTGGGAATGGATGTGAATGGTGGCTTTGAAAAAACTTTCAATCGCAGCCACACCGGCCTGGATATAGTTCTAAAATCCACGGGTTTATCCCGAACAGCGGCAGCCCCACCCCGCCCCCGCCCCCCACCCACGGGCGACAGCGAGTTTCAGTTAGTGGTTGGCTCCCACGGGTCCTGATTCTTCCCCCTCGAGGCCCTGAGGGTGGCCTTCCTGTGAGTCTGGACCCCTCCTTTTCACCCATGAGGGCCTTGCATCATCTTTAGATCCACTATTAATTACCTTTGTCATTTTAAGAACTTCTCTCACACTTTTAGATCATAGTTATGGAGCCATAACTATACCAGCAACTCTTTGATTGATGTAACGCATTGTTTTTGTGTCATTGGTTCTACACATTTTTACTCCCCCCAAATTAATCGGAAAAAGTACTCAAGCACAAAAAGCAGCAATGACTTTCTCTTCTTCTCTCCCCTTATCGCAGTCCTCAGTGAGCACTTTACCGTTATCTGTCCTTCTAGATCCTTCCTTGGTGCTCAGAAGCAGGTAAAGGTCAGCGTTTGGCTTCTCTCCACTCTGCGTCCCTCCCTTCCCCACAAAAAGACAGGGTCTTCTTGGGTTTGACTCTGTAGCTTGCTCTGTCCCTCAACAGTGTCTCCTGGACAACCTTCCAGCTCAAACCACAGGGCTGCAGCTCTGTAACCGTCTGCACCGCACTGCGCGGGGTGTACATGTGTGAGTCCAGAGTCACCTTGCTACTGCTGGTCACTGCTTTAGCAACACCCCTGCGGCGACCGTCCTGTGCTTGTAGGGGTAGCAGATGAGCGTCCCCGAAGGCATGTCCGTAGACCCACGCGCTCCCCAGCGGTGTGTGTGCCTGACCGACACATTCATCCGGGGTAGCTGCTGTTATGCAGCCACTTCTTTACCTTTCCTTCTCTAAAGTAGCACCTCTTTTCAAAAGGGATCATTTCGGACATAGCCACTTCCTAGGAAGCAGTGGGTAAATATCAAAAACCCTCGCCTTCGGGAGAGATCAGGCAGAGATTTGCCAAGTTCGAGGAGCGCGCAGGCGCATCTCAGCTTCCTGGCTGAGCTGGGAAAGCCCTCTGTCTCTGCCCATTGCTTTCCCTCTAGCTCTGTCCTGCCTGGTACCTGGGGTCTCACTGCGCACAGCTCTGTGCTGCTCCTTCGATCGCCCCTGCGTTGCACCTGCCACGAGGTCACCATCTTTCTGTCCCTCATACACGCGGCGCCTTCATGCCTGCTGCCGGGCCCTGGCATCTGCCGTTCCCTCTGTCTGGAACGCTTTCCTAGATCAGCGATTCTCAGTGCTGGCCGCACACTGGATACCCCTGGGGAACTTTTAAAAAGTCCGATGTCTGGGCTGCACCACAGACCCGTTACACCAGAAACTCTGGGAGTAGCCCAGGCACCAGGAAAGCTTCCCCGAGGAAGCCAGCAGCGGAGCTGAGCCCCAGGGATACGGATCTCCCCAGGCCCAGCGCCTTCTCATTACTCAGGTCTCAGTGCAAACGTCACCTCCTCAGAGAGGCCCTCCGTGACTGCGTCAGCTACAGTACGCTCCCCACCCTCACCCCAGCTCCGCCTTACTCTTTGTCACATGTCATTTCCTTCCTCTGACACCTTGTCACTGGCCTGGCTCTTGGGTTACAATTCCCTGCCCTGGCCCCCAGCACAGGCTCTCCACGAAGGCAGGGCTGTGCCCACACTGCTCTGCTCGCCGGTGGCTCCTGGAGCCCTGCGGACTCCAGGCTCAGGAACCGAGGCTCAGGAGGCCTGGCTGCAGCACTGACCAGCTGTGTGCCCCTGTGAGTGCGTCCCATCTCTGCGCTTCCGACTGCTGTTCTGGAAACCAGGGCTCATTGTCACACACGTTCCATGGTGATGCCGGCATTCAACGAGCTCATACACGGAAACAGCAGTTCCTGGCATGCCATTAGCACTCCCTATTGTGAGCCGGGGTTATTTGAACATCTATCGCGAACGAAAAGACAAACTGCAGGCTCTGGCCCATCTTCCCTAACCCTTTCTCTGCCTTCTTCCCCTCCATCTGCTGTTCGAATATTTTACTTGCTGACTTATTACCTATCTGCCCCCCGGACCGCCGGCTCCACGAGGGCCAGGACCGTCCGTTTCGGTTGCCGCCGTGTCCCCGACGCCCAGCACAGTGACTAGTACAGAGCAGGTGCCCAGCACCGACGGTCAGCCCCTCACGCGCTCTCCTGTGTCTGCCCGCCCCCAGGACTACCTGACAGACCTCATCACCAACGACAGCGTGAGCTTCTTCCGCACGTCCAAGAAGATGTACCCGCACAGGCCCGTGCTGATGGTCATCAGCCACGCCGCGCCCCACGGCCCTGAGGACTCGGCCCCCCAGTACTCACGCCTCTTCCCCAACGCGTCGCAGCACATGTAAGCTTCGGCCCTGCCCGCAGGGCCCGTGGCTGCCCTGAGGGGGGAGGGCCAGGCCTCGGTCACGGCGCTGCAGCCACAGTGACAGCTCCCTGCACCTCCCTGCTCCTCCGGGGCTGAGAACCCAGCACCCAGCTCCTCTAAGGGGAAGCCAGGCTGCAAATCAGCCGACAGGCCAAGCGGGTGAACAAGCATTTTTAACGCGGGACCCACGGCCTCCCACTGAGGGGTCTGTGGCTAGAACTGCATCGGGTAGGAGAGGTTTTCTGTCATCCCGGGTATTGCATGTTACGCATTTTCAAACACGCTTCTGAGAAGGGGGCCGTAGCTTCATCAGACTACCGGTGAGTCCGCTCACCTTTATTAAAAGACGGTGTGTATTATGTCACAGTGGCCGCGGCTCAGGGTCTCCTGAGGTTCCTACAATCAGGGTGTCAGCTTGCCTCGGCTCACCCACGTGGCTGCCCCCGGACACCTCCCCTTTATGCTGCCGGCATGTCCTTCTGCCATGGCAGCTGGGAGACCTTAGGAAGAGGCACCTCAGCTGGCTTCCTGAGAGCAAATGAGAGAGGTGGGGAGGTGGCAGAGGCGGTGGAGATGGCTTCTTCTATAACCTAATTCCGCTGTCACTGCCGTATTCTGTTGGTGACAGAGGCAGTACCCCTGCAGCGTGGGAGGGGCTCGCTCCACAGGCGTGTGGCTACCAGGGTGTCGGGGGCCAGGAGGGCTGTCTGGCAGGCTGCCTATCACACTTGATATTCCCATTTTACAGACAAGGAGACAGGCACAGGGAGGGGACGTGCCTCTTCCTAAGGCCTCCCAGCTGGTACATGGCAGAGGGGACTCAAATCCAGCCCCCACTCCCGCCTCCC
This sequence comes from Craseonycteris thonglongyai, assembly GCA_004027555.1. NCBI lineage: Eukaryota > Metazoa > Chordata > Mammalia > Chiroptera > Craseonycteridae > Craseonycteris > Craseonycteris thonglongyai. The sequence goes on along the minus strand of PVKE010000990.1, from coordinate 42,096 downwards.
TCCCGCCGGCCAGCGAATCTTTCTGAAAAGTCCTGCCTTTCTCTGCCTCTGACCACCTCCTGCTTAGCCGTGTCCTCAGCAGCCCTGGCTGTGACATTGGGGATGACAAGGACAGAGCAATTTGGAATCTGACTGAATATTCTGCGTGTCTAATTGTCATTACAATCACAAAGCATTGCCCTCCTCAAGCCCCTCGCTGTAATTACTTTCTGACGGCGCCCAGAGTGGCTCAGAGAGGATGCGGGGTGTCACCCTTCTGGTCCCCTGGTCTTTGAGGGGGGAGGATGTGACAGGAGGTGATGAACTGTATTCCGGGGGCTGCAGTACCACACTCGCCCCCCAGAGGGCAGCACTGCCCCTCATCGCATCCGACTTTCCTGCCCCCCAACCTGCCCCTTTCACCCCCTCTGGTGGCTCTTTGGGGAGGGCATGTGGCCGCCTCCGTCCCACCTAAGGGGGGAGCTGTGGGGTGGGGGAAGGTACACTTAGCTTCTACGGCTTCTCCTTTAAAAGAGGAGCTAGCAGCCCCCCACCCTCACCCCCCCGCCCCCGGCAGCCCTGGTGTTTCGTGATGAGATTGTTTGACATTGCCGGCTCATTTATTTTCCCTTTGAAATGAAAATTACAGAAATTGAACATGAGCAGTGCCTGCGATTACTTACCCAGAGAACTCCCTCGCCTTATTAGGGGTGTGTTTGGAAGGCTCTCTTATCTCTGGGGTATAATCATTTCCAAAACAAAACCAAAAACCAGAAAGTTCTGCAGCTGGGATATTTAGTTATGACAGTCGGGGGAGTGGGGAGGGGACCGAGCCCCACGTGTCAGGATGGAGTTTCAGATCTTTCTATCAGGAGGCTGCTGTCAGAGACTCTCACCCCATCCAGGGCCAGGCCTTGTGGGCTGCTTGACCATGCTGTCCCCTTCTCCCATTCCATCCACACCTGTGCACACAAAAATACACAGACACACAGAGACAACCACGCACACACAGATACAAACATACACAGACGCACACACCACAAGGATGCACACATACACCCACATACAGGCACACACCCACAGATAAACATACAGACACGAAGATACACAGATACACACCCAGAGACACACACATAGTTAAACACAAACTCACAGACACCCAAACATGCAGAGACAGCTGCACAAACATACAGACATGTATACACAGACGTGCAAACATACACAGAGGCACACGCACACAGACCCCAGAGCTGGTCTGAGAACAGAGCCACCCTCCCCTGGCCCCCAGCAGAAGCCGGGCGAGGTTCTCCTTTGGCCGCTGTGAACACACCAGACATTCCTCAGATTCTTGAGGAGGTGAGGGTTGCAACTCTGTTCAGCAGGCAGCTGGGTTCCTGTGAAAATGCAACACCCTCTCCGAGGACCCCTGGCCCCCTGCAGGTGACCAGCCAGCGGGCACTGACCCCAGGTGGTCCCGGGCTCTGCAGCCTCCTGACACACACGCTCGCTGTGCTCAGGGCAGACAGCAGCCTCACAGAACCTAACCGACTGCACGACTGCCCCAGATTGCCTGCTGGAATGCGGCCCCTGGGGCCTTGTTCCCGCACCGCCGGCCCCCAGCAGCCCCGTCCAGTTCCCCCGTGCGGGGCGGCGGGGGAATGTTCCACACGCGGGTCAGGCCCACAGGAGCACGCAGGGGTCTCATGGGCCGGGCTGGCTTCAGAGGCAGACTCGCTGAGGACTGAAAGCAAAGTCCAGGAGGAATCTGGAGGCTGCGACTCACCCGCTCCGCATAGCAACCGGCTGCCCAAAGCCACAGTGCAGTTACTTGTACCCCGGAGAACATTCTGGTTATTGGGGCGTCTATGAAGGCCCTGAGGGGGCCTGAGAGAGGGAAGGGGATTTGGCCTCTGACAGTTTTGGCCTCCCCCACTCTCTGTAGCCCCTTACCCCCTTCATATCCCTTTTGAAAATCCTTTTGTCTTCAAGCAGCGGAAACTCAACCTTTACGTGCAGCTTTGGGGAGTGGGTAAGATCTGGGGGAACCTGGCCCTCAAATATCAGACCCCCCTACAAGGGATGCTTCCTATGAGCAGTGTCCCCCGCCCAGCATACCCCACACAAGGAGAATCAAATTAGCACCAGCTCCGAGGACTGTTACGGCCACTACATGAGATGACAGATCCGAGGCAGGTCCTTTGGGGGTCTCGGGGTCCAGAGGCTCCACCACCCACTCAGGACCGTGGGCAGAACCCCAAACTTCTCTGACCCTCCTCCGTTTCCTCTTTCATAAATGGGAGCCTAAACCAAATGGGAAGAATAAGTGTGACAAGTAAGTCACAGAATGTGGCGTGTCCCAAACGTACGCCTTCAGTCCAGCCTCATGCCGTTGTCCACGCATGCATGACTACTTAATTCTTTAATCCACGTCCTTTTTTCAACCAAAATCCGTTGCAAAAGGAAATTCAGTCGTCGTGCCTTCACCTGTCCCTTACGGTCTGCCCAAGGTGACTGAAAAATGAGGGCAGGGGAAGCCGGGATGGCTCAGTGGGTTAGGCGCTCACTTTGCGCGCCAGGGACCGAGGGTCGAATCCCAGCCCTGACCCGTGCAGACCCATGTGCTGAACTGGGGAGCTCCCCCAGTTCAGTTCTCTCTCTCTCTCTCTCTCTCTCTCTCTCTCTCTCTCTCTCTCTGTCAAAAATAAAAAAAAATAAAATAAAATAAACTTAAAAAATGAGGGCAGTGCTGTGAAATCGAAGTTGGGTCCTGCACCTGCTGGGGGCCCTGACCCTGAGCCTCTCTCCTCTCAGAAGGGAGGCGAGCACGTTGCAGACAGGTGTTTGGAAGGGCTTCGGCCTCGTTGTAACGGGCGCGCTGACAGAGCTTACTTAGATGGGAGGGACTTTCTCACGGCCTGGTGCTGGGTCACCTAACCCCGCACCTCCTATGGTCTTCCTACGTGCACACACCACGCAGAGAGAGAAAGCTGGCCTGACGCTCAGCCCAGCCCGACATGCCAGCACCTGCTGCCCCCCAAGATAGCGGCGCTCCACGCTGGGCTGCAGACGCCGTGCAGAGCGGGCACCAGCCTGACCCGTGTGTGTGTGTGTGTGTGCCCCGCAGCACGCCCAGCTACAACTATGCACCCAACCCTGACAAGCACTGGATCATGCGCTACACGGGGCCCATGAAGCCCATCCACATGGAATTCACCAACATGCTCCAGCGGAAGCGCCTGCAGACCCTCATGTCCGTGGACGACTCCATGGAGATGGTAGGCCCTCCCGTCACCCCGAGCACGCCCCCACCCCAGCCTGCCACCCCCGAGGGTCAGCAGCTGGAGAGGAATGGAAAGAGGCAGAATGAAAGGCGAGGTCCAGGCCTGGGGGGCAGGGCTCTGAGCCGTCCAGACAGAATCCCCTGCCTTCCTGAAACATACGTGCTCGCTCCGTTCTGTTCACTATGGCAGCCACGGAACAGCTTTATCGAGATATAATTCACGTACCGCACAGTGCACCCAATTAAAGTGTGCAAATATATCTGCAGAGTTGTACGATCGGCGCCACAATTGATTTTAGGACGTTGTTCACATAAACCCCGCAGCCCTTAGCCACCGTCCTCCAAAACCCTCACCCTTCATCCTTAGGCAGCCACCAGCCTACCGTGTGTCTCTGTGGATGTGCCCCTTCTGGGCATTGCATGTGCGTGGAGTCCCACACAACGCGGTCTTGTGTGTCTGGCTTCTTTTGCTTAGCATGGTGTTGTCAGGGTTCATCCGTATGGTCACACGCATCCGACAGAACTGCGTTCCTTCTTATATGGATACATGTCCTGTATTTTACTTACCCGCAGCCATTTAAATTCATTCACATACCATGCAATTTAAAATTCAGTTCCTCAGTCACGCTTGCCACAATTTCGAGGGCCCAGTAGCCACATGTGGCCGGTGGCCACCGTACTGGGCAGGACCGATATGAGCGCTGCCGGCGTCACAGAAAGTTCCGCTGGACGGCACTGTGGTCCGTCCCAAACTCCTGCCACCAGCCAGCTGCCTTCCTTCACTCATGCGTTCGGTCCATTGCTTCGTAAGCGTCTGTTGAGAGCCGGTGGCCACGGAACACAGGGAACCAAGTGGCTAAAGCCCCTGCTCTCACGGAGCTCTCGTTCTAAGGCAGGGAGACGCACCGTCCACGAATAAGTAGAAGCGTGGCAGGTGAGAGGTGCTGTGAAGAAAAGGGAGGGGGCAGGAAGGGACAGGAGGTGGGGAGGCTGCAGCTCCAGGCGGGACAGCCCCAGGGGCCCCGCGGAGAGGTAACAGCTGAGCCTGAGCAGGAGGGGTGGGGGCGGGGGAGCCCACGGCCCCTCCCGTGCCCTCACCTGCTCCCCTGCATGTCAGATCTACAACATGCTGGTGGAGACGGGCGAGCTGGACAACACCTACATCGTGTACACCGCCGACCACGGCTACCACATCGGCCAGTTCGGCCTGGTGAAGGGCAAGTCCATGCCGTACGAGTTCGACATCCGGGTCCCGTTCTATGTGAGGGGCCCCAACGTGGAGGCCGGCTCGCTGTAAGTGCGTCACCACCCCCAACCCTCCATCCCCCCAGAGTCCCCGCGAGGCCTCCGCTGGCACCTGGACGGGCCAGAAGCAGGCGACCACCCCGCCCCCCATGCAGCCCTGAGCCCCTGCCAGCCCTGGTCAGGGGCAGCCCGGGCAGGTGAACCGCGGTGCCCAGTGAAGCAGTGATCATGTGGATTCTGACGTATTTTATACCCTCTGCTGGGGAAGGAGAGGCCAGGAGCCGTGAGCACCTGTGAAGTCAGATGGTTTGTGGTGGGCCATGTGCCAGGGCCAGCAGGTGGGCATGCCGTCTTGATTTCGTCTGTCCTGGGCACCCCTGGGGTCTGGTGGTTGTCGCAGAGGAACCCCATGGCCCCGGGGAGGCAGGCGGGGGTCGTCGTGAGATCAGCTGAGCCAGCACCGGCCCCCACCCATCCTTCCTTCAGCCCGTGTGGGCCCCGTGCCCACATGCTCCGCGGGCAAACCTTTGAGAGGACACATCCCGGCAGCAAAATACGCCATGTCTGGCGCGGGGGGAGGTAGAAAGGCCGGTAATCCTAGGAGGGGCTTCCTCAGGTCAGCGGGGACATGATGGGGACCGACTGGGCCAGTTTTGTGAAATGCAGATAAATGGCTATGAAGGCGATTACTTGGCCTGACTACAGGACACACACACACAGGTCCTGCCATGTCGCGCTGTGGAACAACTTCTGGTCGGGCTGTGTGGGGCCCCAACCGTCCCCGCCGCCCTGGACCCTTGACAGTCCCAGGAGGCAGGCTGTGTGAGTTCAAGCCCAGCCTCATCCCTCCATCTCTGCCAACCTCTTGAGATGGCTCCCTGCCTCTGGCTCTCAGGGCCCTCACCTGTAAGCACAGCTGTAACAAGAACAGTAGCTGTGTTCATAGAGCATGCGTGGCCCAGCCCCCGGTCTAAGCACTCCACGTACACGGGGTTCATGTAAGCGTCACGATAACCCTGTTTGATACCTAAGGAAACGGAGCCCCCCAGAAGTGACGGAGCCCCCCAGAGGTGACGTTGCCTGCGGTCGGTCACATGGCACCCAAGGGAGGGAGCTGGGGTTTGGAGCCAGGAGTCCCCACTCCTGTCTGCCTCTCAGAAACCTTGAGCCACCCTTGTGCATAGAAAGAACCTGACTGTGGGCTCCGTCAGCCTCAGGGTCTGTGATCTGGTTCACGGAACCCAAAACCACACCCCACGTGATTGAGAAAAAGTGCTGTCAGATTTAGGGCTGAAGACACAGGATGTCTGTCAGCCAGGACTCCTCTGGTGGCCAGCAGAAATGACCCTCATTCTGGAGCAGACAGATAGGGATCAAAGGAATGCAGTAGCTAAAGGGCCTGCAGAGTCCAAGGCTGGCTTTGGCTGCTGGCAGGGCTGGATCTAGCAGTCACACAGTGACATGAGCCAGCTCTCATTTTTCCATCTCTCAGCCCTGCTTCCTTTGAATCGGCTTCATTCTCAGGTCGGCTTTTCTCACATGGTGACCCTGACGTTCAGTCACAAGCTTAGGAATCAACAGTGGTTTACACGGAAGCCTGAGGCCGACTCTCATTGGCCCGTCTCGGCTCACATGTACCACATCCCCACTCAGGAGGTTGTGCGAGTATAGTACAAGCCGTGGACTTGAACTCACGCAGCCTGCCTCCCACACTGTTCACCAAGCATCCTTGCTGAGGGCGGATGTATAGCAGCTTGCTTCTTCAAAGTTAGCCAAGGGAGACTCAGCTGGCAAGACCACGTCATATATCATGTAACCACGGAGGGACATCTGCCACCTTTGCCATATTCTACTGTTTTGGCCCACCCTCAAGGGGAGGGGATCACACAAAGGTGTGGACACCAGAGGGTGGGGATCACAGGGCCATGTAGAGTCTGTCACGGGCTTCTCGAGCAAAGAACTAAAGGAGGCAAGGGACAGTCCTATGCTGGCATCTGGAGGGAGCGCGTTCCGGCAGAAGGGACAGCAAGTGCAAAGGCCCTGAGGCCAGACTGCCTGTCAGGACAGCAAGGGGCCAGTGCTTGCCTCAGGGGTTCAGGGAAGGGTCCAAGGGGAAGGCCTGAGGTTTGGGGTGACTCCTCAAAGGAGGGGAGTGGGGCACAGGCAGGGCTTGTCTGGCAGAAGAAACAGCCATGTAGAGGCCAGATGGGGCCTGTGAATCCTGCCCCCGTGTTGTCTGGGGCACAGGTGAGAGGTGGGGGAGAGGAGGGGTCCAGCTGAAGTGGGCCAGAGCGGAGCACTGAGGGCCGAGATGCAGGGAGACCTGCCTTCAGGGCCTCTGTCCCTGTGACCTCCCTCCCTCTGGTGGCCCCACCACCCAGGTGGGCCAAGTCTACACCCCCTGCCTCCCCCAGGAACCCCCACATCGTCCTCAACATTGACTTGGCCCCCACCATCCTGGACATCGCAGGGCTGGATATCCCCTCGGACATGGATGGGAAATCCATCCTCAAGCTGCTGGACACGGAGCGGCCAGCGAATCGGTGAGGAAGGGGAGCCAGGCACCTGCATGAACTCGTGGCCAAACCGTGTGGGTCCAGGGCCCCCCTCCCGATCACATCCCTGCCGTGGGAGAGAAGGATGTCCCCTCTAAGATGACATCTTCCCTCCTGGAATGTGGCCGAGGCGACCAGTTGTGGACCCTCTGAGAGAGAAATCCGTGTGAAACTTGAAATGGCAACAGTAGTTCATACTATAAGGAAGCCCTTCTGGGTGCCAGGCCTTGTTCTGAGTACTTTGCGGGGGGCTCTTATGGTTTTGACAACCCGGTCAGGTAGGCATTGTCACGGTCCCATTACCAGTTTAGAAATTGCATCCCAGAGGTCGAACGACTTGTCAGCAAGTCTGGCTCCAAGGCCAGCGTTCAGACTCTAGACAAGAGGCTGCTCTCCTGATCGCCATGCTCTGCGCCTTTAACGCCAGGTGTCCTGGTGGGGACATATTCCTAGGCGTCCTGGAGGCAGAAAAGGGCACTGGGCAAAACAGTCAGGAGGGAAGGTCAGCGGAGCCTGGAAGGACCGAAAAGCAGGGGAGTGTGGCCACTGATGTGGCAGGAGCGACATCTAGTGGCCAACACTGTAACTGCCCCCGGCTCGCGTCCCCAGGGTGCTTGCTGACTTGTAACCTCCTGCTGGCGCCTTCAGACCCCATTCTGAGCAAGGTGCAGCTCCGCGGGGAGCAGAGGGTGCGGGCACCAATGCCTCTCCTGTGCTCACCCCTCACCCCGCCTTCCCCTGGAACCCCAGGGTCTGTGCTGACAGAAGCAAGGCGGGCTCTGGGCACCATCCCTGCTTCTGGGAGTATGGAGTGTGGCTTTTTTCCCAGGTTTCACTTGAAAAAGAAGACGAGGGTCTGGCGCGACTCCTTCCTGGTGGAGAGAGGGTAAGTGCCGGCCCCCGGGAGCCACCCTGGGCGTCTGAGCCCAGCACCCCGCAGACACCCCCAGCTGCCCTGAACCATCATGCCCCTGGCAGCCCAGCCTGCAGCGTGGCATTGAAGAGCTCACTGTCCGGGCAGGAGGGAGAATATTATTGTCCCACTTTCCAACAGGGCCAGGGCCTCGTGTCCCCATTCGCTGTTCTGGGGTTGACGCAGAATTTGCATCTGGAGGCCACATGTTTTCTGCTGCCTCCAACAGTGTCTTGAATGTTTTTTTAATGAATTGCCAACTCATGCCGTTCGGGAGGTTTCTAATACCATCCCCGTTTCTTAAGTCTCTCAACCATCGGGAGGCGTGGCCAGGAGGCCCCTGTGTGCTCCATGCTGCCAGCACGCCAGGGCTGAGTGGGGGCCGCCCCGTAGATGGCCACACACTCCCCCAGAGCCGGGGGCCAGCTCCGTGTCCCGCTCTCTGCTCCACAGCAAACTGCTCCACAAGAGGGACAACAAGGTGGATGCCCAGGAGGAGAACTTCCTGCCCAAATACCAGCGTGTGAAAGACCTGTGCCAGCGTGCGGAGTACCAGACCGCGTGTGAGCAGCTGGGGCAGGTGAGGCGGCGCCCTGGAGCTCCCGCGCCACAGACTGGGGTCCCTCGCCTTGCCTGCCCCTCCAGATGGCAGCCCGGGCCTGCTCCACGGCCCTTTGGCCTGCAGTGCCAGTGACCCCGGTGCCCCCGAGATGCAGCATTTTGCCAGCGGGTGACTCCCAGGATGAGGCCAGGTGGTACAGGTGATGCTCGAAGAGCAATTCCTTCATCAGGTGTCCTTCGGTCCTGATTACATCAGAGGAAAAGCCTGGGCCTCCGAGAGCCTTATGCTCACGCCCCCTCATGGAGACACGGTGTTTAGAAAGCCAAGTCACTGTCCTTTCTCTGTATTCGCTTCCGTACGTTTCTCTTTGTGGCTGAGGGCACACTTATGGGAGTACTAGGAAATAAGTAGCCTTTTTAAATAAATAACTCTAGGTTTCTAAATAGTGAACTGATTTCAAGAGAAATAGTAAGGAAATTATAATCCAAATTATATTTAGGGATAGCAGAAACTGACTGATGTTTGGGAGTGTCTGAACTAGGCTTCTTTGAAGCCTGAAAGGCCAAGGTGGGCTCTGGAGAGAACAGAGAGGGGCAGGGCCTTGTAAAGAGGGACCCAAGCCGGAGGCAGGGAGAGCGGGAAGGGGTGGGGAAGACCCGTGAGCAAGGGGGGGGGCAGGCAGGGGGGTGTAGGAGGTGCACCCCCACCTCAGCCTGTCGGATGGGACTTAGCTTATCTGCAGAGGTTCAGGATCAGGCCTAGGGTCATGCCCATTTCACAGATAAGCATCAGCAAAACCAGGGCCCTTCATGGTCCAATTTTCATTAATAAACCTTGCCAAGGCCAAAGCATGAGTTGGCTGGGTTTCTCATGGGTTGCTACTGGAAGGCTCCATCTCATCACTAGACAGAGGATTACCATGTTTTTCCATGTCTAAGACGCCCCCACGTATAAGACGACTCCTACTTTTCTAACCCATTAAGAAATCAATACACAGGTTACTCTGTGTATTAAGGCCACCCCCAATTTTTGATCTAACAGTTTTAGACAAAAGTATCAGCTTAGACATGGAAAAATACGGTGTGTGTCTGTAACCGCCCAGGCCCCTCCCGTGCTGTAGAGGACATCATGGGAAGCCACCAGCCTAGGCCACGGGCAGAGCTTGGGGCTGTGCTCTGTTGTAGTGGCATTCACTGCACATCTCTGTTGCCTGACACTGTTCCAGACACTGTTCCAGGCAGTGAAGCCACAGCCTTGAATGCCCTGAACAGAAAGCGCTGCCCTCCTGGCGCTGGCATTCGGGGAAGAGCTCGGCCTCGGGTTTATACTGAGAGCCCAGAAGTGGTTCCTATTTCAGTTCTGAATTACAAGGAACAGCTGACACTGTTGACTCCCTCCCTGGCCCCAGACTGAGGGTAGGGCGGTCCCAGGTGGGAAGGACAGGTATCTGCATATTCAAGACAGATCATCACAGTGCAAGCACAGGAATGCTGGAGGGGGGTCTGGGGTCTAGACCCGCTGGGGAGACATCCATCCATGGCCCCTGGATCTATAGCTCTAGGTCCCCCAGGGTCCCTGTCCCTGATGTCCGCCCCCTGGGGGATACAGCCATGGCCCTGCTGGCTAGGCCACCCTGTCCTTGCTGCCACATGGTCTGCCGTGCTGCCTTCTACAAGTGTCCTTCCTGCGGATGAGCCTCTCTCTCCAGCGCCAGTGCTGCCCCATGGCAGGAGTCACGCTCGGGCATACAGTGACCTGTGTCTGTCTGTCACGGAGCCCATGTCCCCGTGAGGGGAGTCTCAGGTGGACGGGCGCCCCGCCCAGCCTGCGGCCCTCACGGCGGCTGTGTCTTACAGAAGTGGCAGTGTGTGGAGGACGCCACGGGGACCCTGAAGCTGCACAAGTGCAAGGGCCCCGTGCGGCCTGGGGGCCGAGCCCTGTCCAACCTGGTGCCCCAGTACCTCGGGCAAGGCGGCGAGGCCTGCTCCTGCGACGGCGGCGGCGGCGGCTACCCGCTCAGCCTGCCCGGGCGCCGGAAGAAGTTCTTCAAGAAGAGTGAGTGTGGCGGGCTGGGCGGTCCGGGACAGGAGGGGAGGGTGCGCTCCTGGGTGGACCCTTTCGTTCAAACACAAGGGCCAGGGAGATGGGGGCATGGCGGAAGCCCCGACAAGACACCCTTTCCAGTGGGGAAGGGCAGGTGTGAATACGGAAGGTGACTTCATAGGGTGCTGAGTGCTGTGACGAGGGGGCGGCCCCTGCTCTGAGACAAGCAGTCACCAGAGGGTCTCAGCAGAGGAGCCCAGGTCAGACTTGTATTTTCAGAGGCCCCTCCAGCTGCCGTGTCAGTGCCTGGGAGCATGAGCAAGAAAACCGGTCGGAGCCGGGTCATGGGCCTCAGCGAGGCCACGCATGGTGACCTGGCCCAGGCAGTGGCATCCTGGGAAGAAGGGGTCAGGCTCCAGAAGACACGTGGCAGGAGGGCCACCAGGACAGGCTGGTACCGTCGTCGGTCCCAGTTATCCGTGGCACCCAATCTGCTAGTTCACCGACTCCCTACCGTTTATCTGTAGCCTGTTGTCCTGTGCCCCCAACCCAAGGACAGCCAAAACCTACTGAGAGGCCTCGGTTCTGGATTTCTAATTGTGGTCAGATGTACAGAACGTGCTATTTGCCACCTTCAGTGGCTTCAGGTCCATTCACATGACCTCCACCCATCTGCAGAACTCTCATCTGGCACACCCGAAACTCCACACCCATTAACCAGCAGCAACTCCCCTGCATCCTTCCCCAGCTCCTGGCAACCACCATCCTGCTTTCTGTCTATGAAGTTAACTTCTCGGATACCTCGTATAAGTGAAATCATAGTATCTGCTCTTTCGTGACAGGCACGGTTCACTTAGCACAATGTCCTCAGCGTTCACCCATGTTGTAGCAGGTGACAGCATCCCCTTCCTTTTTAAGGCTGATTAGGGACCAGCAGCCACCCCGGGGTCTCCCCATGGCTCTTCTGATCCGCAGACACCCAGCAGAGAACGCCTTCTATAGGGAGCAGCTGGGTCTCTTGAATCTCAAACAGCACTTCCCACTTGATGGGCCGCATTCTGTGTCCTCACAAGCTGAGCAGTAACTACTGAGCAGACCTTTTTTTAGACAATGAAATGATAGGTTTCCAAATAGAGTTACACAGCTAATATCTCCTTGCTTCGCTATGTGGCAGAGGATCATCTTTAAATAATACTAGAACCTACAACTCAATTACGCTTCTTCTATTACTGCTTAGAGCAGCGGTGTCCAACCGTTAGGCTTCCCTGGGCCACAGTGGAAGAACGTCTTGGGCCACACATAGTTTACATCAAAAATAGCTGAGGAGCTAAAAAAAAAAAGTGGAGGGTTGCAAAAAAAGTCTCACACTTTAAGGATTTGTGTTGGGCCATTTAAAGTGGTCCTAGGCTGCAAGTTGGGCGTGCTTGGCTTAGAGCAAAGAAAAAGGCACCTGAATAGCTAAGACCCAGCTCAACCGGACCCTTCACCAGAAGACAGCGCAACGTCAAAGCCCCAGGAGCAAGGCAGCTCACTCCTTATGACAGACAGGCCCCTCTGGGACCCTAGAAACAAAAAACAACTACTAGGGCAGACAAGGAGAGCAAGCAGAGTGTGGCTCCAGTCCAGGGAAGGGGTTACACAGGGACTGACGGACCTTTCTCTGTGAAGGGTGAGAGAGTAAATATTTGAGGTTTGATGGGCTAAACGGTCTCTGTCTCAACTACTCAGTGGCATGGACTCTGTAAATGGCAAGTAGCTTGTTTACAGAATCAGGCAGCGGGCCGGAGAGTTTGGTGAACGCTAGGTTTATGGCTGGGGGATAAGAGGGTGGGATGATACAAGGCAGTGGGCTGCCAAGCAAGACAAATGAGCAGAAAGAATTCGGTGGGTCTACTTCATGGCCTCTTAGGCAGGTGTAACCTGCTCCCATATGTGTATCAGGAGCCCAGCTCTGTGGCTTCAGGAAGACTGAATTCAGGGAGGAAAAAGCCATAGCTGCCCAGGGCCAGAAAAGGCCCAAGGCTCCTGGACCTGAGCCCTGGAACCTTTGGCCTGTGAGTCTGATACCGGGAGTCTGAGAACTTAAAAGATGCCAACATCTGCCCCCAAGAGAGGGGGCAGCAAGACCAGATCCTGCAGCCCTGGGACACTTGGGAACCAGAGTCCCTCCCTGGCTGGCTGACCACCACCGCGGGCCTCCAATCAGTCCTCAAGTCTTGGGCGCCACCTGGTGGCCATATGGAGCCAAACAAACCTGGGCCAAGACTGGCTCCAGGCCCTTCTCTAATTAGGGCAGCAGGGTTACAGACTCATGCACGCTGGGGTCAGACCTGAGTGAAGTGTGCAGTTTTAAAATAGAAAGGAGTGGTGAGGACTGTGGCCAACTGGAGAACACACTGCCTAGTCTAATGGGGCGGTGCATTAGTGTCAGCCCGGCTACCATGCAGGCTGAAGGACCCCTCACGAGGGAGGGGGAGACAGGCACGTTTTGTTTGCTCTTCAGATGCTGGAAATCTGCAATCGTATGTGACCACCCACCCTCATTTTTCTTAATGTTAGAAATTTGATCAAATGTGTCTTTTGATACAGAGAAGACACAGGAAATCTGGGCTGACTTCAACTTGCGTGCCCCATTTCCAATAGCTGACTTAGAGCTTAGAAAAAGCACCACTAGGCCCCTTGTTGCTGCCTACCTACCTAGTGGAGAGCATCCAGCTTACTGCTGGGGAAACAGGCTCAGAGAAGCTGAGTGAACTCCCCAAGCCTCTCCACTTTCCATCCAAAATGTGCTTCCTGGCTTTTTTCCAAATCAAATTAATGAGCTTCAGGAATTTTGTTTTCTTTCATTGCAGAGTAATTGACATGTAACTAGTTTCATTTGTACAATGTAACGACTCAATGCTCGTATATATTGGGGAATGATCACAGTTTAAGCCCAGTTAATATGTCAGCACAGTTGCAAAATTTTCCTTGTGATGAGAACTTTTAAGATCTGCTTTCAAATATATGCTGTACATTACATCCCCATGACTTTTATAATTTTAAGTTTGTATCATTTTCCACATTCCCCTACCCAATGCCTCTGACAACCACTAATCTGTTCTCTCTGTATCTGTTAGCTCAGGGTTTTTTGTTTGGGGTAGGGTGTGTATTTTTTTTTAGATCACATATAACTGAGATCATACAGTTGTCTTTCTCTGACTTCACTAAGCATTATGCCCTTGAGATCCATCATGTAAAGGGCAAGGTTTCCTTTTTGTGGCTGAATAATACTCCATATATGTATGTACCACATCTCCTTTATCCACTCATCCATCGATGGACACATCCTTATCTTGGCTACTATAAACAATACTGCAGTGAACATGGGCATGCATGTTGTCTTTTCAAGTCAGTGTTTTCATTTTCTTTGGATAAATGCCCAGGAGAATTGCTGGGTCATATGGTAGTTTTATTTTTAAATTCCTTAGGAACCTCTATACTGTTTTCCACAGTGGCTGCACCAATTTACATTCCCATCAGCAGTGTACAAGAATTTCCTTTTCTCCACATTCTCACCAACACTTATTTCTTGTCTTTTTGATAACAGCCATTCTAACAGGTGTGAGGTGGTATCTCACTGTGATTTTCATTTGCATGATTAGAGATGTTGAAGACCTATTCATGGGAAAATGTCTATTCAGATCCTCTGCTCACTTTTTAATCACTTTTCCCCACTATTGAGCTGTATGAATCTTTATACATTTTGGATATTAGCCCCTTATCATAGTTTCTATCATAAGTAGATGCTGGATTTGTCAGGTACTTTTTCTGCATCTGTTAAGATTTTTATCCTTCATTGTGTTAATGTGGTATATATCATTGATTTGGAGATATTAAATCATTTTTGCATCCCTGGAATAAATCCCACTGATCATGGTATGGTATCAGCCTTTTAATGTATTGGTAAATTTGGTTTGCTAATATTTTGCTGAGGATTTTTGCATCCTATTGTTCATCAGGGAAATTAGCCTGTAATTTTCTTTTCTTGTGGTGTCCTTGTCTGGTTCTGGTATTAAGAGTAACACTGGCCTCATAAAATGAGTTTGGAAGTGTTCCCTCCTCTTGTTTTTTAGACAAGTTTGATTGTTCTTAATTTTTCTTTGAATGTTTGGTAGAATTCACCAGTGAAGCCTGTCTGTTCCTGGACTTTTTGTTTGTTGGGAGGTTTCTGATTACTGATTCAATCTCCTTAATGTTTTTATATCTACTTTATTTTTTTTCAAACTGAGGTGAAGTTCACATAACATAAAACTTACTATTTTTACCATTTTTAAGCATACCATTCAGAAGCATTAATACATTCACAAATGTGCAACCACCTCTAGTTCTAAAACCTATCACCCCAAAAGGAAACCCCATTCCACGGCAACCCCTAACTTGGCTTTCTGATGTCTTTACCTGTTCTGGATATTCATGTAAATAGATGATGCAGAACGTGACCTTCTGTGTTTCTGACATTCATCCACATCATAGCAAGTATTCATGCTTTCTGCCTTTATGGCCAAACGTTCCATTGTGTGGGTGTGCCTGTTTATCCATCCGTAGCTCTTTCTTGAGATCACCTCCAGCCAGTTCCTCCTTAGCTTTAGGACATCAGTTTCCCCAGCTGAATCGCCTTGAGGTCCTTTCCCCTGGGGTCCAGGACCTGTCCCAGGTGTGTGGGTTTCATGAGCAGCCCAATCACCGCAGGCAGCACAGAGCGAGTGGGAGTGCAGCCCTGCCTGGTCGAGTCTGCTGCTCAGAGAGCCAGGCAACCCTCCAGGCCCTCCTCTGACCCCACAGAGTACAAGGCCAGCTACTCCCGCAATCGCTCCATCCGCTCAGTGGCCATCGAGGTGGACGGAGAGGTACACCACATAGGTCTAGACGACCCACCCCAGCTCCGCAACCTTACCAAGCGGCACTGGCCAGGGGCCCCTGAGGACCAAGACGACAAGGACGGCGGGGACTTCAGTGGCACTGGAGGCCTTCCGGACTACTCATCCCCCAACCCCATTAAAGTCACACATCGGTGAGAATCCAGGCGCAGGCTGGGGCGGAGGGCAGGCTGGACCTTGGCAGAGGCGCCTACAACCTAGGCTGGGCCCCCTCACCTCCTCAGGGCTACACGTGCTTCCTTCTCTCAAGCAGGTGCTACATCTTAGAGAACGACACAGTCCAGTGTGACCTGGACCTGTACAAGTCCCTGCAGGCCTGGAAAGACCACAAGCTGCACATCGACCATGAGGTGACAGGAGGGAGCAGTTTGTCTCCACCATGAGCTCAGCAGGGCCACCAGCCACACTGGGAGGGAAGTGAGGCCTGGCCCAGGGAACAGAGGCCATTAGGTCACTTCGCCTCTCCTCCTGATTCACATGCTCACACCACATTTGGTCCTGTCAGCAAGCCCAGCAGGGGTACTTTAGTCCTCAGGGGGCACAGCTGGTTCCCAGACAAAAGAATGACTCACAGCTCCTTTGCTGGAGCCGGGTTACCTCAGGTGGAACAAGGGACCCCTCCAGCACCCACAAGTGCAGGCAGTGGCTAGGGGTACCACCGGGCCACCCTTTCTCACCCAGCCTCCCGAGTTTCATGGCCTCCTCTCCTCTCCCTCAGATCGAAACCCTACAGAACAAAATTAAGAACCTGAGAGAAGTCCGTGGTCACCTGAAGAAAAAGCGGCCAGAAGAATGTGACTGTCACAAAATTAGGTAAGGCAGTAGCAAAGGCCCCTGTGAGACCACTCCTGGGGACACAGCACACCCTGTGACCCCTCTTATTATTTTTATGTCCCTGTTTGCTTCCTTAGGATAAAAGCAAACAAAAATGATCAGTAATAACTCACATCACTGTTGTCGGTCCCTGGGCACCTATCACCACGCCTCAGGCAGCCAGTGTGACACCCAATTTATGCACAGCGGACGGGAGCAGGCTCTTGCTAGAGGCACTGGTCCCTGGGAGGGAAAAGGGCCTCTGCTAATGGCCCTCCCGGGAATGGTCCATGTGGCCCAATCCACATTACCAGCTCCGGGAACCCCTGTCCAGTAGAACTTGTGATGATGGCAATGGGCTGTAACTGTATCTGTGCTGTCCAGTACAGTGGCCACCAGCCATGCATGGCTAGCTACTGGGGAACTGAATTTGTACTTTAATTTAAAATGGTATAGCTACATGTGGCTGCTGTACCAGACAGCCCAACTGTTGATTCTCTGCTACCTTCTTAGGAAAACGTGGGTTCCACCAGGGCTGGCTCTGACCAAACATGAGGTGGGCAGGGGTCTGGGGACAACCATCTGTAGAGGCTGAAGCCACACTGAGCCAGGCCCAGCTTCTAGTCTTGGCTGAGGTACACCCACCTCCTGAGTCTAGCCCAAGGCCTTCAGCCAGGGGTTCCCAGCTCACACTTAAGAGGGACGAGCCAGGCTGGCAGGGAGCTGCCGCCCAGGGGACAGTACCCTCCCTGCACTACATCAGAAACACAGACAGGTCCCAGGGCACCGCAGTTTGTACCCACCCTGACAGCTGCCCTGTAAGCAGTTCCTAAAACCTGGGGTCGGGGTGTCTGTTCCAGTTACCACACCCAGCACAAAGGCCGCCTCAAGCACAAAGGTTCCAGTCTGCATCCTTTCAGGTAAGGGCAGCTTAAGGCCCAGGAGAGACGCAGAGGCCAGTGGGAGGCGGCTTTCCTCTTGTCCTCCCTTCAGCTAAAACAAGTCCTGGCCTTTCCCTGGGAAGTCCAAGGCAGTGCGCCCCCCTGTGGTTTGAGGAGGTTACTGCAACCCCACCATGAGGAGCGACACACAGGGGAAGAGAATGAGTGTGGGGAGTCCTAGCAGGACCTCCTCTCTGTGCTGCCCTGGATTTGCAGTGGCCTTGCCCATAGCTCTCTAGGCAGGAAGAGTAGAGGTTCAGGGTCACTGATCACCTAGAAGGCTCTAAGGTGGGGACCTGAGGGAGGTGTGAGGGGTGTGGCCCTATGTGCCCCTAGGAAGGGGCTGCAAGAGAAGGACAAGGTGTGGCTGTTGCGGGAGCAGAAGCGCAAGAAGAAACTTCGCAAGCTGCTCAAGCGACTGCAGAACAACGACACGTGCAGCATGCCGGGCCTCACCTGCTTTACCCACGACAACCAGCACTGGCAGACGGCACCTCTCTGGACATGTGAGCGAGCCCAGGGCAGGCCCAGGGCCTCACCTTGTCCCCAGCCCATGCGTGCTTTCTCGCCAGGCCCTCAGGTCTTTCGGAAACAGGGTTCCTGACATCAGGGGTCAATGAGTGTCCCGGACAGGGACTGGCCGGGGGCAGGAATTCCTGTTGGCAGATTAGGTCCTGCCTGCAGGCACCACTCAAGGCGTGCCCTCTTCTTTTGGCAGTGGGACCCTTCTGTGCCTGCACTAGCGCCAACAACAACACATACTGGTGCATGAGGACAATCAACGAGACCCATAATTTCCTCTTCTGTGAATTTGCAACCGGCTTCCTCGAGTACTTTGATCTCAACACAGACCCCTACCAGGTACAGTCACCCTAAGCTGGAGAAGGGGGGGCAGGGGGCATATGCTGCCAGTTAGCACCACCACCACCACCCCCCCCCCCCCAAGGAAGCGATACGTTGTGCAAGTCTCATTGAGCCCCTCAGACAGAAGTGATTGTGTGGGGAAGCTGGGATGGCTCAGTGGGTTAAGCTCCCGCTTTGTAGCCCTGGGGACTGAGGATCGAATCCCAGCCCCGGCCTGTGTGGACCCATATGCTGAACTGGGGTATGCTTCCCATGCGGGAGGCCCCTGCCCACCTGTGTGGAATGAAACCATGTTGACAATTGATAATGAACAACTATGGAGACTGCTCTGCCCCCGCCCCTCTCTGTCTCTGTCAAGAACATTAAAATAAATCTTAAAAAAAAAAAAAAGTGATTGTGAAGCCCCCCGAGGACGCTGGGCCTCCACGTGCAGCCAGCCCTCCTGCACCTGTTTTCCTGCATCTGTAACCTAGGTCTTCACAGCCTCCTCCCTCTGCTTAGGCCCCTGGCAGTGGTAGCGCAGGCTAAGTGGGAACCTGTGAAGATTCTAGACTGTGGTGCTGCAGGGGTCTTCACACTCCAGGGGCAGTAGCTAACACTCATGCAGCACCTACTGCGTGCCAGGGACTTTCCTAAGTGCTCTGTATATTAAGCCATCGGGACAGATAAGTGACTCAAGTGGCCCACGAAACAGAGAGGAGTCTCGGTGAGTGGAACAGGTGTGTGCTATCTAAAACAGGGTTACCAGTGGGCCTTGGCACTACCCCTGTCTGGTGTTTCAAGAAAAAGCGGAAATCAACTTTTCTCATGAAATTTCATTTTTAAATCCCAGCCACTCTGTAGTCTGGTTTTGCTTTAATTACCATATAGGCTGCCAGCCTCTGTCCTCAGGTTGGTCACCCCTGTATCTTACTAAAGGGGGTGGCAGAGCTCCCAGGGTAGACAAGGACCCAGGTCATTACCCATCCCTTCACCAGACAGCTGCTTTCCAAACAATAGGGCTTCAATCACAGGACTTGGAAGGGCTTTTTTCCAAGCATGGTCAGTTTCCTGACCAATGGCTCCAGAAGTTCAACATTAAGTACACAAAGGTGGTTATTATTCTCACAGAGGAAAAAGGCAGTCCTAACTGTTCCAAACTCCAGCTCTTACAGAAGTAGAGGTTACCGTCCCACATCACCTCCTACTCCCAACCTGCCTGAAATCTGCCCCCTGGTTGGTAGCAGAAAATAGGGGGTCCCCGCACTCACCTTGTTGGTAACCTACCTTTTTCCCAACCAGTTGATGAATGCGGTGAATACACTGGACAGGGATGTGCTCAACCAGCTACATGTACAGCTCATGGAGCTGAGGAGTTGTAAGGGTTACAAGCAATGTAACCCCCGGACCCGAAACATGGACCTGGGTGAGTAGGTACCCCCACATGGGGCCTGTAGAACTGATGATACCACAGGAAGGAACTTAAGAGGTCATGTCTAGTCCAAAGAGTGAACCCAGAATCTCCAGTTGAATTCTCACCAGTGGCCGAAATATCAACTTCCTGACATCCACCAAGTGCTGCTTTTATGATTATTTAGTGCCACCTCTTACTATGCCAGCCTTTCTGCTAAGTGTTTCGCATGCATTAGCTGATAATCCTTATGACAACCCTCTCATTTTGTGTAAAGTGACCCGGTCAGCTGACTCCAAAGCCCACATACTTGATCATACTGCCATGTCCTCTAAGAAATTTGCCAAGAGCAATACACGGGGTCTCCCCACCCCACTACCTTTCTCAAAGCCCTAGGCTTTCTGTCCTATGCATTATAGGTGTTCGTGCCCAAACCTGCCTTCCCAACCATGACCAAGGCCCTGTCAAATGAATGCATCCATGTCCTAAAACTCATGACACAGCACGTAAAGCAATCTACATGGCTACCTTAGGGAAAGAAAGCTCACTTCTTATCCACCCATCTGCCTAGGGAACATTATTAGTGTTATGGGTTTGTGACAAAATGCCAAAGGTGTTTTTAAAAAGGAAAAAAAAGGCAGCTATAAATTTTACATTACTTGTGCCATTTTTACCCTAAATTATCTGTTTCTGTTTTGTTCATTTCTCTTATTTAGGACTTAAAGATGGAGGAAGCTATGAGCAATACAGGTATTTGGTTTCGTTTTTAAAGCCTGAGAATGGTCCCATAACAAGGCCCATCCTTTAATCTAACCTCTGTGAGGTTGCACGTATTAGGTTGAGGTACTGCCCATTCTCTGGTCTGCCAGGGAGGGGCCTGGACCACCCACCAGTGACACATCACCTAAGAGACCTCTGTATTGTTCTTTGGGGGTTAACTTTTCTTTCCTGGCGATGGTTAACACTCATTCTCCTTTTGATACTTGAAAACATAGGCAGTTTCAGCGTCGAAAGTGGCCAGAAATGAAGAGACCTTCCAAATCACTGTGAGTTGAGGAACCAGTTTACAAATAAGAGATCTGGTTCTGGCTTGCTTCATTCTGCCAAGGCTGGTCTGTGTGCATGCCAATTCTTATTTATTATATTACTCTCACTTGCTCCCAGAGGGAAAGCAGTGAGTCTTTTCTGTAAAGTAACATATCTGAATAAATTTCATGCTTTAATTAATACCTTGTCTAATATACACTGTTGTTCTCTGCACAATTATCTGTGCCTGGTAAACTCAAGGTATTACTTAGAGGCTGGGAAGCATTTAGTTGCTCTAACTGCCAGACACCTTGAAGGCTGTGGCTGCCGAAATGCTACCAGGTCCATAACGTCAGCAGCAGGAGGCCTCATTAAATGGTTTCCAAAACACCCACACTACAAACTCTGTCCAGTGCCTATCGAGGCTGGCAGGGTGCTAAGAGACTGTGGCAACCTAGAAAGGAAGGGAATGGCAATTGGAATCCTCTAATTCATCAGAAAAATCCAAAAACTCAAAATATGTGTGAGCTGCCATTTATAATCTCTGGCCTACTCATTTCTTTCTTTTTGTGCATATAAACCTATGCAGCTTTTAAAGGACCATAATAATGAGCCAGCTAAGCATTTCTTTGGTGCTCCCAAAATTAAGGCACATACTAATCTTCGCATCTCTTGGCCACCATTTTCCCCAATCTTTAAACACCATCTTTGCCAACCACTGAGTAAGCCAACAACTAAAAATCTAGACGATTAAGTCGTAGCAAGCCCTTTCTAAAAGGGACCCAGAAATACTCCATCTCAGCAGCCACATCCTTGAAGCAAAGCTTACCTATCTGTGGAACTGATTAAGCAATCAGTCCATAACAGCATGATAACCCAATGCTAAGATGAGTTTGCTTTGTTCTACAGGGGACAACTGTGGGAAGGCTGGGAAGGTTAAGCAGCACAAGATGGACGTCCAAAAAACAGAGGCATCATCTGACTACAGACGGTGAAAAACCCTGTATGATTTCAAGCAAACCTGTGCTGTTAGCAAGGAGGCCTGAGGGACCAATACTTGCTTTCAGTCAACATGACAAATTTTGGAAGAGCCACCAGGAGTAGTGGTCCTTCAGGAAGCCCATTTTGCCCCTGCTTTTGCTTTGGATTATACCTCACCAGCTGCACAAAATGCATTTTCATATCAAAAAGCCACCACTAACCTCTCTGAGAGGCTTACAAGGAAAAAGAAACAGAGATTTCTTGGAAATTTCCCCCAAGAGTGAAGAGTCACTGGAATTTTTTTTTAATCACAAAGAAAGAACCACCCTGTTTCAAATCCATAACTTTTGGTTTGTCACAAAGAAGCAGGACAGAGGCAACTTGCTGGAAATGGTGCATAGTATGACAGCAAGTCAATAGCACAAAAGTAGTGACACTTCTCTAGGCCTGTAATCCTGGTTGCATCTGAAGAAACTTCACTGTATATATGTGATTATTTACATGTAATCAGCGTGGGAACGTTCAGAGGAATCTGACTGAGAAAATGCCATTTTCAGGAGCGGTGGTGCCAGTAAAGGCTCTGGGGCTGTTGTGAAAACAGCCCCTGCAATTGTGGGCATGTCTGTTCCTGACCAGATACCATTTCTCCCGTATTCCTTTGTTATCTGTCCCAGAACTAATGTTTTTTAAAGTACTGAAAAGAAATGAAGTTGATGTATGTCCCAAGTTTTAATGAAATTGTATTTGTAAAGAAATTTTGTAGTCTTCAGTATTGTCACACAGTGTTCAAAACGCCAGCCTATGACCAGCAGTTTGGTCTGAGGTAACCTTTGACATTTTGTAAAAAGCCATTCTTGGGAGTTTTTTGGTGTGTTGGTTGTATTTTTTTTTTAAGGGAATAGATGGTTATAAATGACTAAAATTTACCATATTTCAGGAACCTCACAGGTAAGTCTTACATGACACCAGTATTGGGACCTCACTTTTAAAAGGTATCAAATGCAAAGCAATTCACCTTAACTAACCCTTCTTTGTGTCCCAGGTAGCTATAAAGGTAGCTGTCACAATGCTCAAATGGGAGGAGGAGGAACCTCAGCCATCAACTAGTCCGACGCAGTTCTCATTTAACAGGTGATGGCAATGATCCCCTAAGTACTCACCTTTTATAAGAATTGTTCCATGCTTTATAGTTAAGATTTCCTTTTGGAACATGTTTACAGAATATAATCTCCAGTTTTGCTGTTTCTACTGCTACAAACAAAAGTTATTTAAGAAGGAAAAAAAAGATTTCTTTTAACCTCATAAACTATTACCATTGTTTGAAATGGGATTCTTTAACCTTCCTTTTTACCCTTAATCCAACAAGAGTTGTTTGTTTGTTTTTAATAAATAAAGCAAGCTCTCGGGCTTCAATTTTAAATAGAAACCTTTATTTACAGTGACACCCAAAATGATCAGCAAAACAGTCATAGCTTATCACACAATCATCTCATAAGTTACCCCAGGTGGTTTGTATTCTTTGCAGTGTAAAAATGATTTAGATATTTTAAAAGCAACATTTAATGTAAACTTGATTAAAATTGAATTTGTTTTCAGTACTGTAAGTCAATTCCTGAGAATTTTATTGCTCTCAGAATGACATTTCCATCTTCTTCAAAATCCCATACATTGGAAAGAGAAAGAAAAAGAAAGAAAACACCCTGTTCACTGCTCAACAGTTTGCCTCGGAGCTGAACAATTCCTGCCCCTCTATAGCAGGAGGACAGAGCAGCTATCCTAGAGGCTTTGCTCCTACATTCAAATCTCCTACTTAATAAAACTCATGGCTTCTGGAAATAAAAAGGGAACGGGAACTGGAAAGGCAAGTGGGTAGCTGGCAATCCATTGTTACTTCCCAGCTACAGCTATCTCTGGATCAAAGAACTTCTAGGACAGCAAGCCAATTATGTTCTGTAGTCCCCCACAACTCACCTCAGATGGTAATACTGATTAAGCAGTCCTATTGATTGATATTTACACCTTTCCATCAGGATGCACAATTTAGAAAAGTGGCATCATAATACGAACATTAATGAGTTTCTATTTGTTTTTTTAGAGGAAGAAACATGTATCTCCTTTATAGCATTTTGATCTTTAAAATATATATATATTTATGTATCTTTGGATTCAGCAAAAAAGTAGGTATACGGGAAATATCTCACATTCTAAAAGCAGATGAAAAGGTTACTTATACTGTTCACCCAACAGATACCAAGGTTTAAAAAAGGGGAGATGAGAAGGCTACGGTAGGCAGCAGCAGTACAAAGAGAATCATCCAAAAAAGATTTTTAAAAAATCAAAATCTTACATCTGCACCAATAAAATGAACAAGTAGAAAATATAAAAACTCATAATAAACTTCTTTTTTTTTTTTTTCATATAAAAAGGAGGTACTGCCTTCCAGTTAGCCTGGAGTGAGGACTAAGGAAAAGAATCATAAAATGTTTTTTTGTTTTGTTGTTAATTTTTAAAAGTCAAGAAAGGTAAGAGCACCATTCTACTTCTCCACACACACACAACTTAAATGAGAAAGGATTAGGTACACCTGACACTGTGTCCAAGGAAACAGTCAGCTATGCCTCTGTCTCCAGACAGAGATGTTATATGAAAACACACAGGCCACTATGATGGAAGTTGATGGATTTACAATCTCAGATTTATTTTTAACGAGGCAGGAGGGGAGGGAGTATCAAACTTAAATCCACTAGTGGTGGTTCTAAAAATATAGGTTTCACTTACTCCTAAGCAAGTCAAAGAAATTAAACAACTTTACCTCCAGAAACACCTAGAAAAATTAGCTAAATGTATATTAAATAAAAAATTAATTGGCTCTCAGTTATTACTAGAACATAACACAGAGACTAACAGAGACACTTGAAATTTATCTATTCCAAAAACCCAATTTCACTCAATTGTTTGAACTTAATAAAGTAAACCAGATACAGAAAGTTAAACTTGATTTTTTCCCCCTTATTCCCAACTGAGCAGAATAAGCATCAGGCAACAGAGGAGGGGGCAGGTGGTAGTGGTGGGGAAGTGGGGTGCAAAGGCGCTCATAGACTGCAGCTCTGAATCACACAAAACTGTTCTGGGGACTGAGTCCTTAAGAAATAACCGTAACACTATTCCTGTTCTCAGGGACAGTAAGAACATCACATGAATGGAATGACAAGACAGCTGAGCAGACACCAGAAACCACACATCAAGGATTCTACTCCTGAGAGCTCAATGTGGAAGTCAGGTCCTAGCAACCAAAAACCTTAGAGCAATCCTCAAATGGATGAAAAGACAACACACAGACAAAAAAATCATGAGTTCTTTTCCTATTTTTTAATTTATGGACCGCTTAAAATCCAAGATTCTTTTTTAAATCAAATTGATCTTTTTAAATTCTTGATACCTTTTTAAAACGTTTATTAACTCATGTCTGTACTTTCCCTCAATATTAACAAAGTGCTTAGTTCTGGTAGAATTAAAAAAAAATTAAATGCCTACATCTAAACAAATGTTCTTTCAAAAGCTTTTAGATTAAGAGACTGAAAAGAGCGAGGCATCTAAGGCTGAACGAAAGGAAAAGCTTTGGACTGCTGTCCCCCCTCACCCAGGCCACAAATTCAGGGGCTGTCTCTTCCGTTTGTAACCTTACCACGCTGAGCTTACTGAAATCGACAATATGTTAAATATTTAACTTCACAAACTCTGTAAAAATGAGTTGTTGTGATCTACAAAAAAGGTATGTACATATTTTACATAATATCTTAAATGTCGTATTTACAAAAGAAAATCTATTCACAAAAACACTGCATGATTCTGATTCAGAATGCAGTACCTGGCCTTGGGTTTTCTGCAGTTTATTCTCAAAAAGCATTATTGCTCTACCATATAGGCAAAGGGTGACACCAGTACTTTCAACAACAAAATAAATCAGCTCTTGTCCAACAAATAAGACAAAAACCAGGAATGTGGTTGTGGTTCACCTTTCATCAAGACGTTGAGAATATGGCATTTGTCCACTACTTTTTAAATAAAGTGCACTCAGCTGCACGTCAGCATGCGAAAAATTGCTACTCCTGCAATTAAATACTGTATCTCCCTTTCCCTTCTGCAAGGCCATGTGACATCAAGGACAATTCCTAGAGGTTAAGTATGACAGAATGTTAGAGGCAAATGAAAATTCCTAGCTAAAGCCTAGAACAACCAAAAATAGGGTCAGAGCAACTCAACACTGTCATTAAAGGATGAGAACTCAGAAATGCCAACCCCACAGGATAGAACTACCTGTAGTAACAAAAACAAATGACGGCTGGGACACTGCTCTTCCTCTAATACTGCCACCAGAGAACCCAGACGTTCCAATGTCTGATTTCGCCAATGTTCTCTAGCCCACCTACACTTATTTGAAAAACTGGATAGCCAGGCAGAAAGAAAGGACACAGGAGAGTTTTGCGATCACTAACACTCCGTTACCTCCAGAATCCACCCCTAAGAGGCAAAATACCAAAAATATTTGTTTTGAACACCATGATACACAGGAGGAAAGAAAAAAAAAAAAGGTCAATATCACACTTCAGCTTAAAAGGCAGTCCTACTAAATTGACATCACTTGTACTACCCTTAGTGGAGATCAGAGATGGTCTTTTCTCAAAGCTGGGTGCCTAGAACAATGACTCTTGACTCCCAATAATCCCAGTGCAGTGTCATTCGTACAGTGACTTCCTTGGAGGTCCTGGTGTGGAGATGTCAGCAGTATTTCTGTTAGCAACCAGAAGAATCGTGAGTAAAAACATGCTTTGCACAAGAGAAAATAATCAATGTCTATACTGATGACTTGTGACATGACTCTGTCTGAGCGATTCACATTCCTTGGATCTCAAATCACCCAAAGAAATCTAATGGCCCAATCAGTGCCTTCAAACCAAAAGCTTTTTCAATGACTATATAATCTACCTAAGACCTTTAGATATAGTTAAGACTTTGGATCTCTCCAGAGAACAAGGAAAACTTTTTGAGGAAGTTTACCGAATAGATCCCCGTACCTGATCAGGGCCCATGGGCATGCCGGGCATGGAGTTCATGTTCATGTTCATCTGTCCCATGGGACCACTGCTGCCATTCATGTGCACCATACTATATGCTGCAGGATTCCCCTGGTGGGCAAATTGCTGCTGGGAAAAAGAGCTGTAAAGGAAGAGCAAAATCATTCCTGGGTCATTTTAGTAACACAGGACATGCACACACACAGACTACCACAATTTTACCAAATGTCACTATACTTAAGCAGAGAACATGAAAGAGAAAACACCCTGACAACATGTCTTCTCTTCACAGCTGTCTATTCAATACCCTCATGGGTATGTACATAGTAGGAAGGATCCTCAAAACAGATAAAGACAATTAACACATTTTATAATATGAACCCAGGCATTCTGATCTCTCCATCCAAATAAGCTTGACTGGAAAATGCAGAGATTAATTTCCTAAACTTCTGGCACTCAAATGTGAATGACTTTTAAAGTCCCCATTCTTCACCTGTTCCTGGCCAGGTTTCCTGAAGGCCAGCCCTTTATTTCTGAGGACTGATACATAGGTGCAGTCTGAGGGTGCTGCATCATGGGATTCTGGGAGGGACCCATTCTTGATGACATCATTGCACTGGGAGGACTAGACACTCGACCAAAGGCTGGATCTGGTTGTTGTCCCATCCCTTAAAACAAACAAACAAACAAAAAAAAACTATAACACTCAATTGCCACCTCCTTTGAATATCAGCTATCTATAGTAATTTTATGCTCTTTTTTAAAGGCAGGGGAAGGTAAGAAGTATAAGATACGGAGTGCTACAGTATGCTGCCTGCCAGTTATTCCTGCTTCTCACCAAGATGTCAACTAGAGTAACAGGTACACTACAGAAAAGCACACTGTCTAGGCCTGAGCAGACTTATTCTAGGCAACAGCTACTTCTCCAAGTGTCGCAGTGTACTAGCTATTTATTTTATAATTCAGGTGTTCACCCCAGGATTGCTTGGCGATCCACTGGTGGACTGCAATCAACATCTTGCCTAGCCCTGGTCTAGATTGCTTCAATGAATTTAGCATAAAAGGGACTCCAAATCACGCTACTCACACACATCACTCCATCCCTCTTTAGAGGGTAGAAGAGTTATTGTCACCACCTGGCAGGATGCATCCTAAAATGTAATATCCCCAAAATACCTCTGCCCCCAAGAAAAATATGCATATCATAATTACTATGTCTCAGTCACCAAGAAGAACTCAAAAATCCTACACAACACCTTCCTCTCATAGGCTTAACAAGCATTCAGTGACAGTACAGTGCTATACTAAGGTGTAAGGGTGGGGGTGGGGGTGGGGAGATGGTAGTCTTCCTTCCAAATCAATCTGTGGAGAGATGAAAAAACAAGAGCTGGAAAAAAACTCAACTATAACAGACCATCTATCTCAATTACAATTACCTGTGCACTGCAGTACACATTTTTGTTATTTTTAATTTCATTTTTCTTGTGAAATACGAGTAAAGAGTATCTTTATATTTTTTATATACAACAGATCTAGTGACCCTTACGTCTTTAGTAATACTATTTGGAGGCAGACACTGTCCTGTCAGATTTACCATAATTCGGTGGATACGGAAACTGCTGGGGTGGAGCCGGTGGCAACGCAGGCCCTGCCAAAACCCCATCCATGCTGGGGGGAGCTGTCACGTTAGGGGGGGGGCTGAAGGCTTGGGGCTGCTGCGGCGGCGGCGGCGGCGGCGGCGGCGGCGGCGGCGGCTGCTGCTGCTGCTGCTGCTGCTGCTGCTGCTGCTGCTGCTGCTGTTGCATCATCATCGCCACCCTCTGCTGTCGGAAGTGATGACTTAGCAGTTCTCGGCTGCGCTGGGCAACCATCTGGGCATTAAGAAAACCCTGCTAATGCCCAAGAAAGAATGTAATTACACACATAAAGCAGGAACTGGCCAATTTCACGCATATAGGAACTCCGAATACATTAAATGTCAGTGAGAAAAAAACACCCAATGCCTTTCTGTAATTACAAAAACAAAAAAGATAGAGAGTAAAGCAAAGCCGTCTGGAGGTTAAGGAGGTGACGAACAAAATACTAAACAAGAAAGCTGATTTGTGCTCTACCAGCAGGGAGAGCAAAAAAAAAGCAAACTTTTATTATCTTTTCAGAGGGCATCCCAGCTTAGCTTATTACAGGATGTTTGATTAACAAGAAAATATATCAGTATTTTCAAAGGGCCTAAAACCGTGAGAATTGGGCTTTTCACCATTGTTTTTTTTTAAGATTTATTGTTTTTGACAGAGAGAAGGGGGAAGGCCCAGAGCAGTCTCAGTTTTCGACATGGTAGTTTTATTCCACACAGGTGGGCGGGGCACCATGCAGGGCAAGAACCGGGCAGGGGCCTCCCACATTGGAGGCACGCCTCCACGAGCTGGGGGCCCAACCGGGTGCCTCCCACATGGGAAGCTCACCCAGCAAGAACTGAACTGGGGGCCATACCCCAGTTCAGTGGATAGGTCCCCATGGGCCTGGGCCGGGATTCAATCCCCGGACCCCGGGGCTACAAAGTGAGTCCTTACCCCACTAAGCCATCCCCACAACCCTACAGTTGTTTTCTAACAATTATTATCAACACTATTTCAGAGCACAGTTAATGGATTTTAGTGTTATTATTTGCCTCGTGCACATTAAGAAAATACCTTAATACAGTCTCCACCTTGGACTGGAGATAGAGAGAACTTTAATATCCCACCCACTATGGGAAACAGGTCATCTCAGAGGTTATTTATTGAGGGAAAGTAGCACTATATTTATTTACTTCTTTCAAATTTTACCCAGTGAGCGTGTGATTTCATAATCCAGGAACAGAAAAAAATTTACAGATTTATTACCTTAAATTCCTAAAAAGTAAGTGATAGCTATTTTCACAACATAGCAGTTGATTGCAAAGGGCATTTTAAAAACAGGAATCAGTGGTGTTAATAAAAGACCCTGCCCTCCTTTGATTTTTCACCAATAAGAGAAAATGAAAGAGGACAAGTGTATGAGACCATGGGATGGTTTCTTACATAAGAAACTTGGAATTACTTAATTTGTTTAACAAATATTTACTGAGTGGCGACCACGGGCCTGGCAGGGTCCTGTGCTAGGCATGGGACAGTCAATGTGAACATGGAGAAACTTGTTATTCTCACCTGGGAGTTCACCTGGGGCTGCATCATGGGCCTCATTACTGCAGTTCCAGCAGTGGGGTTTTCCATTTTCATTTCAAGTGCCTGCCGGTTCTGATTCAAAAACTGGGAGAAACAGTTTGGTTAGGATACAAATGGATCCTGTTGAGCCCAAAACAGTTTTCCAAATCCTCAACACCACCCAGTGAGGTCATTATAGTTCTCTCCAAACCCATTAACCTGGTTAAGTAACATCTCTGCTGAACCAGTACCCTTGCACACTTCAAAAAAGTTCATGCTGAAAAGTTTCTGGCTAGCAAGCACATGAAACTTTTTCGTTTGGCATCAAGAGAAAAAGTAAAAGTGTAATTTTGCAGCTCAAAGAGTATCTTCAACAGGAACTCAAAGGGGTTGTTAAGTCAGATTTTCTCTGGGACTATTATATTTAGGCCATTGGGGACACAACTTTAACTTGATCAGAGTTAACACTGAATAAACTACCTCTCCTGTTACCTTTTCCCAAGTAAATTTTATTGGGAAGAAATGGTAAAAAGTAAAATGATACTATGAGCATATTAATAGCTTTCCCAAGTTCCTAAATTGACTTTTAGGAGTAGTCATACACTAGAGGCATCTCTGGCTTACTGAATTCTAAACTCACACATCTCCTTATATGGTTCAGTTCTGCCACATTTAATAAGCACACCCAAGATGCAAGCAAGTTTTAAAAGATTTGTTGGGGATTAAGAAAACAATGAAAAAAAACGTCTTATCCAGGCACATTAAAAGAGAGCTTAAGTTATATAAAACATCTAGAAAGCAGAGTTCCATAAAAAGAATGCTGACATCAACAAGGTTTAAATATTTGGTTATTAATGTTATCTACCTCCAGGACTACAAAGTCATCAAGAAACACTCTTCTCCCCTAAGAGCAATCCTCTGACATCTTTTTTTTAACCTGTACAATGGAACATTCTTTTTTTTTTTCTTTTAATGTATTTATTTATTTTTGACAGAGAGAGAGAGAGAGAGAGATACAGAGACAGAGACTGGGGGCACTCCCCAGTTCAGCATATGAGTCCGCACAGGCCAGGGCTGGGATTCGATCCTTGGTCCTCGGCACTGCAAAGTGAGCACTTAACCTACTGAGCCATCCCGGCTTCCCCATGGAACATTCTTATAGAAAGGTACCCAGGGAATGCCGGGAAGGTTCAACAGGTTGAGCACTTGCCTTGCAACCATGAGGTCCAAAGGCTGAATCCCAGGCCTGGCCCAGGTAAATCTGTGTGCTGAACTGCGACACAACTGCTAACTGCCAGGATGGCAGCTAAATTTCTCACCTCCCATGTGGGAGCCTCCCGTTTAGTTCCCACCCAGCATGGCCCCACATCCACCTGTGTGGAGTGAAACCATGTCACAATTAATGATGTACAACTGTGGAGACTGCTCAACCCACTCCCCATCCCTTTCTTTCCCCCTCCCCCACCCCGCCTCTCACTTCTCAAAACAATAAAAGTCTTAAAAAAAAAAAAAGATATCCAATTCTAGCACACCACCCCCTAACAAGAAACCATCTGTATAAAGAAAATGTTACATTGAAATGAAAACAAAAGGAATTTCTTTCGTTGAGAAGGGATGGAGAGCCAGTGGACAGAGCTCTGAAGAACTTGATCTGAAAACAAAGAGGCCAAAGGTAAAGCCCACTTCCAGCCAAGGCAGAGCATGTAACTGGTTACCTGCTGGCCCTGCAGCCTCTGCTGAAGCTGCATTCTAAGCTGCTTGGGGGTGTTTGTCCGAGGTCTGATAATGTTGGCCCTGGGGTGCATTCCCTGGAGAGGAAAATTGCCTTGTTGGTTCATCTGACTCATCACAGAATTAAAAGATGGTGATTGTCCCTGAAGATTAAAGCCTCCTTGCATCTGAGGCCCCTGTACTGGGTACGTCTGCCCATATAATGCTGCCTTCTGATCCATCATTACTGCTGTTTCTTGTCCTTGGAAAACATCTTGTTTGGGTTCCAAAGCTTGTCCCTTAAACATCAAACACATAAATGAACAGTGAAGCACATCTGGGAAAGCAATTGAAATAAAATACTCTAAAAAAAGGTGAAAAATAAAGTTAATGTATGTGAACAATGATGTTGCAGATTTCCAAAAGCAAAATCAAGTTTCCTATCTGAAGTCCGATAAGAACAGAGATCATGCCCCATCATTTCACAGCTGTATCTTAGTGCATAGCACAAGGTCTCATACACATAGACATTCAAATATTTTTTGAGCCAAATATCTACAACATTTTAAGTACTTGGGAGAAATATTCCAGACCATATTTCTGTACCAACATGGACCTCCCATGCCAAGTATTAAAAAAAGTCAATTAGAGTCACTATGCTCAGGGGGATGCCAGGATAGCTCAGCAGGCTGAGCACTTATCTTGCAACTAAATTATGAGGTCCAGGGATCAAATCCCAGCCCTGCCGCAGCCCGTGGAAACCCATATGCTGAACTGCAGTGCAACTGGTAACTACTGGGATGGTGGTGAAGGTTCTTTGCCTCCTATGCAGGTGGTCCCCAGTTCACTTCCCACCCCACGTGGCCCCACATCCACCTGTGTGGAATTAAACTATATCATTAACTAATGATGTACAACTATGGAGACTGCTCTGGGCCCTCCCCCTTCTCTCTGTCTCTGTCTTGCTCTGTCTTTGTCAAAAACAATAAAATAAATCTTAAAAAAAAAAAAAAAAAGTTACTGGTAATGCTCAGCATCTGTGACACTTGCAGCTCTCAGCCCCTGGCACAGCTTCCTTCAAAATGTCTACTTTTCACAAAACTCGGCAAGCTCCATTTGGAGGATGATCACTCTACACCCCCAAGTGAGTATAGGTCAGTCAAAGCCTACACCAACTTTGACGCTGACCAGGATTCTTTGAGCATTGAAACAACCTTCAAGACCCCAGGTGTGGATGAGGTCACCACTGTTGACATTTTGAACAACTGCAGCAACAAACAGAGACAGGACATTGCCTTTGCCTACCAAAGGAGGACCAAGAAAAAGGAATTTACATTGTCACTGAAATCAGCCTGTCTGGCACCTGGAGACAGTGATTTGGGGCCTATTGAAGATACCTGCTCAGAATAATGCTTCAGAGCTAAAAGCCTCCATGAAAGGGGCTAGGGACTGATGAGGACTCTCTCATTGAGATCATTTGCTCATGGACCAACCAGGAGCTGAAGGAAATCAACAGTCTACAAGGAGATGTACAAGACTGACCTGGAGAAGGACATTATTTCCAACACATCTGGTGACTTTCACAAGCTGATGGTTGCCCTCACAAAGAGTAGAACAACAGAAGAGAAGATGGCTGTTATTGATTATGAACTGATTGATCAAGATGCCAGGGATCTCTATGATGCTGAAGTGAAAAGGAAAGGAACTGAAGTTCCCAAGTGGATCAGCATCACAACTGAGCAGAGCATGTAACACCTCCAGAAAGTATTTGAAAGGTACAATAGCTACAGGACTCATGACATGTTGAAGAGCATCAAGAAAGACGTCATGGGAGGCCTAGACAATGCTTTCCTAAACCTGGTATCCGGAACAAATCCCTGTATTTTGCTGACCAACTGTACAACTCCATGAAGGGCAAGGAGACTTGTGATAAGGTCCTGACCAGAATCATGATCTCCTACAGTGAAGTGGACATGATGAAAATTAGGTCTGAATTCAAGAGAAAGTACAGCAAGTCCCTCTACTACTACATCCAGCAAGACACCAAGGGTAATTACCAGAACAAGCTGCTGTACCTGTGTGGTGGCAATGACTGAAGCCGCAATGGCTCGAGCTTCTAGGAGTGCTCCTGTGTTTTCACCTAAGAATTCTAGAAAATCAGCTTGCAACTAATAGCCCCCTTGTACCCACTGCTGTGAAGATGTTAGCACTGGCCCTTGCTCCATCCTTATTTCAACCACCTAAGCATTGCCTCGCTTTCCCATCTAGTCTCTCCTGTTAGCCAAAGAAATAAACATTCCAAGGAGTTGGAAGTGAAATCTATAATGTGAAACACTTTGCCTCTTGTGTACTGTGTCATAACCAGACGAATAAACTGAATTTTTACTTTAGACATAACAAGAAAAAGGACTTTCTGATGATTCTTGTGTCAGGATTACAGCGGATTTTTAACTTTATAATACATATTTTTTGTGATTATCAGAATTTCATATAATGACCACTATTTTATTATCAGCACAAAAGCTATTTCCAATTGAAATAAAAATGTAAGGGGTAGTTCAAGCTACCCTTAAAGTCTGTGTAACCCTCACATCCACCCTCAGAGACTCTGCTCCTCAGTGCCAGGGTCATATGTGACTGGTACCCCTGGAGGTACACATTTAGCTGTCTGGATTTCCCACCCACCCTTTAGAAAGTTCTGTGACAGTGTTTGCCACATTGGAGTGTAATTCTTCGTATAAACATTTGTCTCCCCAACAAAGACCCCTTGGGGATCTTCCTGCTTATTACTGGATACAACTAACCAGAGCCTCCACCCTCCATATCCTTTAAATGAAAACAGCCACTACAAAATGTATGTTTCAAAAATATAGATTTGTGAATGGCATATTTTCATAAAGCTATATAGATAGGAGATGATGCTGGGATATTCACAGATTTACTATTATTTTAAACTGGTTTTGTTAAACATTGAGAAAAAGCTTGCCTCCTCAGAGTATACAATGGTTAGCTAGGTAGCAGAGAGAGGTAATTATAAAAACAAAAACTCTTAACACAAGTAAAAAGGGGCATTTTAAAAACTGCACAGTAGTTTCAGTGGATCATATCTACGGTTACCCATAATAAAATTTTACATCTTTATAAAATAGGTGGCTGGAAATAGTATCAACTGTAAAGTACACTTTCTCAATTTAAAACTACCATCCATGAATGCAGTGATGTAACACAAGTAATAGGGGAGATATGCAGGCATTCTTGTACATGACTTCAGGGATGTGTACACACACACTTCTATCTCCATACTAATGCTACCTACTTGGTTTACAAGCTCAGGGATGCCCAGAGCTCTGTCAATTTCTTCTAAGCCTGTGGCATCTGTATTACTCAAGAGAGTGTGCAGCTGGTCCAACAATGCCCTTTCATCGTTCTGTCCTTCTAGGTTAGAAGGTGGCCCAAGAAGATCATCCAGGGAATTCCGAAGAAGTGGCCTAAAAAGAGATTTGCAATCAATTTTAATGGTGCTTTTCCTCTTCAAAATTAAAAATTAAAAGATCATAGTAACTATGCATAATATTTTTTAATATGCAATAGAACTCAAACACAACAAGTATAAATAATAAACAAACTGAGTGGCAGAGACCAGCAAATGGCATCAACTAAAATTTAAGGCCCACAATTTTAAACTCACCAGGCCATCATCAACCACCACATCTAGCTTATATCGCCCATCCCACCATCCAAATGTAACTGCTAGACCCTCTAGGCATTTGGGGGAATAGCATAGATTAAGGGTGGGAGGTGGAAGAGCTGGGGAGTGGGGATTTAGAGGGTGGAGGGTACAACAGAAGTGTACAACATTTTAGCTTCCCTGGGCCACACTGGAAGAACTGTCTTGGGCCACACACAAAATACACTAACTCTAATAACGGCTGATGACTAAAAAATGGTGGGGGGGGGGGGGATTCTCAGAATATTTAAAGATTTGTGTTGGGCCTCATTCAAAGCTGTCCTAGGCCACAGGTTGGATGTGCCCTGCCAAATAAGAATGGCGGTGGTAGTAGCCATGACACTTAGAAGTTGGGAAATCAACAGAAGAATAGGAAAAGAGACAGAAATATTGAACTACCAATGAAGTGAGCCTGGGAACTTGCCAAAATAACTTTTTTGCTATACTTGGCTCACAGAGCCCACGTACTGACAAGTATAATACAAACTCCATACACCCACAGCAAGGTGACCCAGTTCTCCAGCACACTGAAGAAGCACAGAGCTAGACATTTCTCCTAATTCAGAAAAATTCTGTGATGAAACTATTTGTTCTCTACTGGGTACAGAAGCACTCAAGTTAATGAACTCATGTGTCTGTTCAACAGATCAATGCATTTTTTTCCCATGCTTAATTTACTGGAAAATCAAAGTTAGAACTGACATTGACAGATGGCCTCTTTTATGCAAATGAGTTAGTGACCAAGCTAAATAAAAAAGAAATACAAACATAATCTGCAATACTTCTTTTACAAAAATAAGAGTGCTTTAGTTCGCTATCACCCCTGAAGTGTTTTAAACAATTTTAGAAAATTATTATCCAATCCTTAAGAATTAACTCTCGGGAAAGCGAGGATGGCTCAGTGGGTTAAGCACTCGCTTTGCAGGTCCAGGGTCCGAGGATCGAGTCCCGGTCCTGGTCCATGCAGACCCATATGCTGACCCGGGGTGTGACCCCAGTTTGGTTCTCACTGCAACGAGCTTCCTGGGAAACCCCAGCTTTTGGGGTTATGTCTCCATGTGGGAGGCCCCTGGACCAGTTCCCACCCTGCGTGGCCCCCGCCCACCTGTGTGGAACAAAACCATATTGAAAACTGATGACATACAACTATGGAGACTACTATGGGCCCTCCAACCTTCTCTCTGTCTCTGTGTCAAAAACAATAAAATAGGGAAAAAGCCGGGACGGCTCAGCGGGTTGAGCGCTCGCTTTGAGGCCATGAGGACCGGGGATCGAATCCCGGCTCCGGCCCAGGCAGGACCCACGTGCTGAACTGGGGAGTTCCCACAGTTTGGTTCTCTAACTGTCTCTGTCTCTGTCTCTCTCTCTATCTGTCAAAAAGTAAAATAGAAATAACTATGCACTGAAGACAA